>CAUYRH010072024.1:0-27412 GCA_963574655.1 Perodicticus potto
CCCGCCAAACAACAATGATGGCTGCAACCAAAAAATGGCCGGGCGTTGTGGCGGGTGCCTGTAGTCCCAGCTACTTGGGAGGCAGAGGCAGGAGACTCGCTTGAGCCCAGGAATTGGAGGTTGCTGTGAGCTGTGATGCCAAGGCACTCTATCCAGGGTGACAGATTGAGGCTCTGTCTCAAAAAAAAAAAAAAAAAAAGAAAACATTTATTTTAAAACTACTTTAAGAGGGTGAACCTTCTTTATGGATCACCCCCAGCTGATTTCTTATCTGCTGTTGCCAAGAACAAGAACGGAGAGAATAAAGCTGCAAAAGGTACCAGGCTCAATAAACATTTTGTGTAAGTGTTCTTTTAAAAATGCATTCCCTGCCCTTATCATTGATATTGCCACTTTTCTTTTCTTTCTTTCTTTCTTTTTTTGTTTGTTTTTCACTTGCATTTGAAAGAAAATGAGAAAAGGGAGCAATGATGTGGCCTGGAAAACCAGGGTGTTTACTGCTTAGAGGAACCAGAAGTTTATACGAACATGGGGCATGGCTGGATTAAGAAATGACAGCTCAGCACAGGGAAGGGGAAAACCAGAAAACAAAAACCAACCCTGACAGCAGCAGTAAAGCAAAAACAAACAATTTTAAGAGATCTGGCCAGAACTGGTCTGTACAGATTCCCTCCCTGCCTGGGCTTCCTCCTCTGCTCTCCCACTCCCAGAGCAGCAGCAACCTCAGCCCCTGGACTCACACTCCCAGCAAGGAAGTCCTCCACTTGCCTACAAGCTCCCCAGACTAAGCCTGTCGTCAACTCTACCCCTCTCCCCACCCAAGGAATCAGACCATGGGGGAGGGAGGGTGAGGAGCGGGGCAGGAGGAAGACAGCTCAGCTGGCTGGCCCTGGCCCCTGAAGAAAACAAGCAGAGGCAGGCAGGAAAACATACTGTTCCCTGCAATCTGATCACCTCTGTGCAAGCCTCTGGGTTACACACCCAGGCCGCCCAGGCCCAGAGGCAAAGCTGATTAGACCCGGCAGGAAGACGGAGCTGGTGACTGTTACCAGGCAGATTAGAAACATATTGTGGAGAAGAGGGGGCAGGAGGGCGTGCAAGGCAGTGTGGCGGGCAGGAGGCTGGGTGTGGGCTGGGCAAGCGAGCCTGGAAGGGGCAGGAGAACCTCACATAAAGCTCTCCTTTGGGCTGAGCCGCTAGCTCCTGGGGCGGCCCCTGGCAGCTGCCGAGGCCTCACAGTGAGAAATCTGGAATGACAAAGGCACTGTGACTAAAGGGTCTCTGGCCAGAGGGGCTGCGGCTTCGCTGGGTCAGGAACTGCTCTTCTGAGGGGCAGGGATCAACCAGAGGAGGAGGCTGGAGTCTGAGTCCCACGGGCTTTGAGAGGAAAGGGAGCTAAGGGCTTGGCTTGCCCGGTGCCAGGCACTAGGCTGGGCCCTGTGTACGATTTCATGGGGTTTGGGATCCCAGTATGGAATCGTCACTGAATTGAAAAACAGGAAGCAAATTGCGTTCTCCCCCCAGCTCAGTGTCACCTAGAGTTGCCCAATATCAGCACATCGGTGCCAATTTTTGAAATGTTAATCAGAGGCCAGTTAGGAATTGTGTGACTAGGACAGTAGTAGCTTCCAGCCCAGGCAAGGACATTTAGGGGTGTGAGGTCCAAAGAATGTCTCCATTGTCTTCTTGCCTGTGAGCCGCCACCCATGGAACTGCTGGACCCTCAGAGTTCAAATCCCGCGTGGGGAGGGCTCCTTTCTTCCGGCCCCGCGGCCTCTGCTCTAGCGCCACCTGCCGGCCCCCAACTGCCAGTGCCAGCTGGCTTGGCTGGGAACTTTTGTTTCACAGCACCTATGTTAGCATTACCCAGTCTAGCTTTGCCAGGGCCAACATCTGCTTTTGCTCTATCCCTAATTTCCCTACGATCGATGGTCACTCTTTCCATTTTTCCATAGTCTTCATCAGTTCACCACCGCTTCATCTCATTTACCTGCCTCCAGTGTTTCCCCCACCCCCACCCTGCCCACGTCAGGGAGATCTTGGTACCTACCTTTGTTTCTTACACTATTGCCAGTGGACTAACTTTTTTATTTAGATCTTTTTTTTCTAATTTTATAGAGGATCTTTCCCCTCACTCCTTCTGGAGGTTTTAGACATGTTTCTGAGCTATACTCAGTTCTGTTCAATTATAGGGTGGCTTCCTTGCCCACCTAGGGGTACCCCCTGAGAATGCAAGTGGCAGCCTTTGCCCCTGGTTTCGACCAGAATGCTCCGTCCTGGTGTTTAATTCCTATCCACAAAGCCTGATCAAACCCAGTGGGAAAACCAGGCTTATGATGAACATGGAGACCAAGCTTGACTAAGAAGAGAGTTTGTCTACAGCAGCAGCCACAGATGTATTCTGAAGGGTAAAATGCTCACTGCCAAACTGGAGGAGAGCCAAGGGCAGAACCAGAGGGGCAGAGTTGGGCTGAGGACACAGAGAAGAGTAAGAGGCCATGGAGAGGAGAGAGGATGTGAGGCTGGGCTGGAGGAGGCCAGGTGAAATCTGGGAGGGAGTCAGGAAGAAGAAAGGGAAGGATGTCAGGACTCTCATCAGGGCCCAGGTGGGTGGTGGAGATTTAGTCTGCAGAGCTAGCCCAGAATCACAGAGTCAAACACCAGTGCCTCAGAAGACGGTCTTCTGTTCATTGTAGGAGGCCAATGGGGCCACCCAGTAAGCCAGCCTTATGCCATAATGCACACAGCAATAGAGAGCATAGGTATCTCTGGGGCCTTCGCCACACTGGTGTAGCAGGTTGATTAGTAGGGCTTTCGTTTACATAGGGCTTCATTCATTGGTTAATTCATTTTTAAATAATGTATTCATTTTCATTTGACCAGTGTTTGTCAGTGTCTACTGATGTGTTAGTTACAACGCTAGGTAGTGGAGCAGCAATGGAAATGAGATATGGTTTTGACTACAGTAACTTATAGTTTTGGAGAAAGAAACACATTCATGGTGTAGCTATCACAGTATTATCTCCCAATATTCTCCCCAAGTCAGGAACACAAAGTCAGCATTATCATGATCTCTTATCCAAAGTTACTAACTTTCTGAGACTCAGTATTCCCTTCTATGGAATGGACATGTAATATCTACCTGATGGTGTTCTGGGAACATTAAAGCCAAAAATCTCAGTAAAGTGCTTAACACTGTGCCTGGCATATAATAATCTCTTTATAAATGTTAGCTCTATGATGATTATAATAAATTCGAAGTTGAGAAGGGCAATGTAATTGACCCAGGTTTACCCAGATAATAATGGAGAAAGTTTGGACTTAAAACCTTGGAATTTTCTGATTCAAAATTCCATGGCCTTTCTTTTACTCTTTACTCACTTTAAAGGTCCTGTTTTAGAGAAGGACACAATAGTTGATTAGTTAAATGCTTTAAATCACTTTTCCACCTTAGAGTTGATACCAAAAACCCATGATTTGGAAAATAGAAAGGCAAATGGCCAAACAATTACTAGTTACCACTATGATTCTTCCTATGTACCAAAACTGCACCTGGGTCAGAAAGCACATAAAATATTTATCAGCATGAAAGGAAGCTGTAATCTCAATACACAATAGGTAGATTCTCTTCTGTCCAGGCTGATTAAGGCAGCTACTGGTCTAGGTGAGAAATACAACATATCAGTAGCGACACAACCTTGGAAATTCTCATTCAGTAATCCATATTGAGGCCCAGGGAAGTTTAGGTTTGGGAAGAACTGAAGTAGACAATCTTAAGAACCCCAGCGCTTCTGTGGCTTGGCCTCTCTAGGGGGAAAGGGTCAATTTAATTCAAATCATGGCTAAAAGTGAAAAACAACTTTCCCTCTTGCTGAGGGAAGTCAGCAAGAAATTATGAACTCAGAGAAGTGACTTGAATTCTGGCCCTAGGGAAGGGCATTGCCCATTTAATCACTCCAGTGGTTAGCTTTTAGCTGCTGGCAGAAGACCACTTCTCATGACAAAATAAGCAAAAAAGTGGTCCCTTTATCTTCTAAGCTCTCAGCTCAGAATGGATGGACATTATCTAGGCAATTCAGCAAAATCATCTTTCTTAGGCCACATGGATCAACATACTGAGCAACAACAACAAAAAAAATCTATGTAGTCTCATTGGCTAATCTCCAAAATTCTGCTTTAGGCTTCCCCAAACCAAACTTTTCGTTTGACGTGGAGGTGGCACAAAGATAACCAGACACAGATTCCTTGAGCTCAGGCAAGTGAACAGCTGGGTCCCAGCCAGGCTGCAGGGTGACCTCACTCAGCCTCCAGGGTGACCTCACCCAGCCTCGGTCATAGGCTACTGGTAAACAGCAGCTGCTGGTAGTGTCTCCACCTTAGAGGATTTCTCCAGGCTCCACCTCCCAATCTCTGCTACAAACCCTTCTCCTCTCTGAGGTCTTTTCTCTGGATCTTGTTCCTAGAATCTCCTTGCCTTTGTTCTCTGCTTTGATGATGACTCTCTGGAATGTCCTCTCTGGATTTAACGTCTGTTTTTTCCTTGAACTTCTCCCTCACCTCCATATACTGCATCCTTTGCATGATTCCTGGAGCCCCAGCATCCCTGGTTTTTAGGACATAGCACACCAGCCTGTTTCCAACTCCTAAGGCTCCTGTTTGTCTAGAGAAAGGATCAAGGATTGGGTTCTGCAGCCTGAGCAAGAACTTGGGTGTTTCTACTTGTTGCAACACAGGACCTGAGACCCAAAAGGCATGATGAGAACAAAGTAAAAGTTAGGAACAGGAAAGGAGGGAACTGCATTCTTGGAAATGGTAGCCAATCCCCGTTGGGGTGGTTTTTTCCTTGCACCAGCAGTCCTGAGTGCCTCAGACTGGCTTACAGGGCCAGAAACAAGGAAGATCAATGATCCTCAAACCTGGTTCCGTCTTAGAAGCACAAGGCAAGCTTAACAAACAAACATTCCAAGGCTCAGATCCCATCACAGAGTAATTAAACCAGAATTTCTGTGAATGGTCCCCACACTTTTTTTTTTTTTTTTTTTTGAGACAGAACCTCAAGCTGTCACCCTGGATAGAGTGCTGTGGCATCACGGCTCACAGCAACCTCCAATTCCTGGGCTCAAGTGAGTCTCTTGCCTCTGCCTCCCAAGTAGCTGGGACTGCAGGCGCCCGCCACAACGCCTGGCCATTTTTGGTTGCAGCCGTCATCATTGTTGTTTGGCCGGCCCGGGCTGGATTCGAACCTGCCAGCTCAGGAGTATGTGGCTGGCGCCTTAGCCCGCTGAGCCACAGGCGCCGAGCCCACACTTTTTTTTTTTGAGACAAGGCCTCAAGCTTTCACCCTGGTTAGAGTGCAGTGGCATCCCAGCTCACAGTAACCTCCTGGGCTCAAGCGATTCTCCTGCCTCTGCCTCCCAAGTATCTGGGACTACCGGTGCCCGCCACAATGCCTTGCTATGTTTTGGTTGTAGCCATCATTGTTGTTTGGCGGGCCTGGGCTGGATTTGAACCTGCCAGCTCAGGTGATGTGGCTGGCGCCTTAGCCGCTTGAGCCACAGGCACCAAGCCAATCCCCACATTTTTAAAAAAAACTTTCCCAGAAGAGTCTAACGTGCAGACAAGGTTGATACCACTGAGGTGATGATAGAATCGGATCCCTTGGTCTCGTCTTCAGCTGCACCTGACCAGACAGCTGGGGTACAGAGAGCCAAGGCTTTGGAGTCACATGAGTTTGGATCTTGGGAGTACTGCTTACTAGTTGTGATCTTGGGATAATCTTAATGTTTCTGAAGGTATTTTGAGAATTATATGAGATAGTATGTTTAAGCATCAAGCATCTTTCAGGTTCAGAACATGTCAACTCCTTTCCCCGTCACCACACAAATATGTTCCCTTATAGTCCTTTACTAGGAGCTGAGATCATCCTAGAAAAGTTGGGATACCAGAGCCATTGCCCCACATTCTGTGAGAGATCGGCATGAACTTGTACCACCCAACTGGGAGGGAGACCAACCTCAGCTGCTGAGCACCTGGTTATCCCTAAGTCGTTGCACCATCAGCACTTCCTAGGGTCCAGGATCCCAGGATCTGGATACCCAAGTTATCTCTAAGCTGCTGAAATTTCTTCTTGCCTCTCCTGCTTCCCTATGTTGTCCCAGTCTGTATGTTTGGACTTTTGACCTAGCAGCATAACTATAATTGGTTTCTCTTTAGTCATTTCTTCCTCAAGGGAGACCTATATTGAGCGTCCAGCCGTGTCCCTCTCTTAACTCCTATCATCATTCCTCCCAGAAATCAGCACCTGCCCCTCACATCTCAGCCCTGGTTGGGTTTCTAGCCCATGGTGGCACATCTTCCAGTATCAGCTTCTGCCGAACTGACACCCACTGGCTCCTGAATACAGATTTGCTCCTTCACCTCCCCTCCTGCTCCAGCACTGAGTTGGAAATATCCATGCTGCTCTCAACACCACTTCTGGAGCACCCAGCTACCTTTTCCAGGGCCAACCTCAAATCTGGGAGGGTCATTTCTGTTTCTTCCTCTCTTCACAAGCATCAGGTCCCCACTTGTTCCAGGCAGATCTCTCCCATGCTCCCAGCCACAGGCTCACCATTCTTTATTCCTGAACCATCTCAAGCCATCATGCCATTCGGGCATTACAAATACTTGGTGACCAATCGTGATCGTCTTGGAGTTTGGAGATAAAAGGGAAAGCCCTTGCAGGAAAGTGTAGCAGTCTGCCTAGAAATGGTCCATAACATTAACTGGGATATGTGGCTTCTTACCGCTTTGTGTGGAATGATGAGGTGGCTTTCACGTGTTATAGGAAATACTTGAGAATATGCTAATCTTTTCCAAAATCCAAATCAACTCTGAGTTTTCAACAATGCCTCCAGATTCTGCATTATTTCACATAATTAGATATGTAAAGCATGTAGCATGGGACCCTGGCCTTTTTCTGGAATCAATTCTGCAATTTCCTCATCAAAACCACTCTTTTTTTTTTTTTTATTGTTTAGGATTCATTGAGATACAAAGAATTATCAAAACCATTCTTTATAGACACTACAATCATATCCACAGTATGAATTCCTTCTGTCATTTTTCCACACCAATGAAATGATCAAAATGGGTCAGCTTGGGAAAGCATTTTGGGAAGTCCTTCTAACATACAACCTCCAAGTAAACATGCTGGCATACAATTTGTGTGGTTAAGCAGTATGATGTCACTTAGTTTGGCTTACAGTGCTAAATCAGAATCAGAGGCTACATCTGAATCTAAGATGACATCACTAGAGTGCAGGCCAAGGGCAGTAATTATCCCATTTCATGGGCCAACTCAGATCAATCTACAGTGGCTTCCTAGAAGACTATACCAAAAGAAGTTGGAAGGTCCAGTCTGGATTGAGTGAAAAGGAATGCAATAATTGATTAGTGATGTCTGCAATGAGTAGGCTAGTATGGTAGTAGGCTAGTATGGTAGTCAAGAGCATAGGTGCTGAGCCAAAGAGAGAAAAGTTAAGTCCTGTCTCTGCCGCTTATTAGCAGAGTGATCTTGAGCAAGTTACCTAATCACTTTCAGGTTTGTTTTCATCAGCAAAATGCAAATAGACTTTGTTTTCTACAGTACCTGCTTCATGGGGTTATTATGAGGATTAATTGAGATAATTCATGTCAAGGGCTTTTACTGTATCTGGCACACAGTGTTCAATAAACATTAGCTGTTATGATCATAAATAGTACAGGCCCAGATGTAGGGCAAGGCACTCTGTGTTCAGCTTATCGGTCATCTGAGGTGCAGACTTATGTGACTTCTTGGAGAAACTTGTGATTAAGACATCTTTTAAAGGCACTTGTAGGGATAGTTGGAACTTCTTCATTTATAAGATATGAGCAAGGGGTTCTCAGCTGATGTTGGTAGAAGTTTTATTCTGAATTCTCTCCAGTAAGTCCTTTGAATAACTTAGTCCCCAAATTCACTATGTTTTTCTCTCTGTCTGTTCCCCTACACATGTTGTTCCTGCCTAGGATGCCCCTCCCCATGTTGCCTATCTATATATAATTCTTTCTTTTGAATAGTTTACAAAAGATTGGAATATTTGGTGGAACTTTCTAGTGAAACAATCTGGGACTAAGAAGATTTTTTAGAATTACAGATTCAATTTCTTTATTGGTTAAGAACTGCTCAGTTTTTATCTATATTCTTAAATTAGCTTTGGTAAATCACAGGGTTTTTTCCTTTTTTAATTGACCAATTTATTTCATGATTGTAATACTACCAAAATATCTGGGGGAATTTTTTTGAGAAAATTATAAGTGCCATAGAAATTTGTGCTTAGGCTCAGCGCCTGTGGCTCAATGGGCTAAGGCACCAGCCACATACACCTGAGCTGGTGGGTTCGAATTCAGCCCGGGCCCGCCAAACAACAATGACAGCTGCAACCAAAAAATGGCCGGGCGTTGTGGTGGGCACCTGTAGTCCCAGCTACTTGGGAGGCAGAGGCAGGAGACTCGCTTGAGCCCAGGAATTGGAGGTTGCTGTGAGCTGTGATGCCATGGCACTCTAACCAGGGTGACAGCTTGAGGCTCTGTCTCAAAAAAAAAAAAAAAAAAAGAAAGAAAGAAAAAAAAAGAAATTTGTGCTTAAATTGGAAAGCTCTAGAAAAATGATAATTATTTGGGGTTCTAACTATACAATTTTGAGTGATCAGGTATTGACAAATTCGGAAAAGTTCAAAGTTTATAAAAATTTTCAGCCTGGCAAGATTCTGTGAGTGGCAGACTACCTATTCACGTTTTCCCCATCAATAATAGGGATAGAATTTCTACTGGGCAATCGGCCACCTAGCTAATGACTACTTGTCTTGTCCTAAAAGCAACTGAATGGGTCTATACTTCTCCAGTACCTTTTGCCTTTCACTGACTTGCAGATGGTGAGAAGTGGATCAGATTCTTTGGACCCAGTCGGGGAGATACTGTGGAAGATGGCAGTAGCATTAATGATCCTAGACTACCAAATTCTAGACCAATACATGAAAAAAATTACCTTTATCTTATTTATTCCATTGTACTTTTGAGATGCATTTTTCTGCATTTGGGCCTGAATCATAGTTAATACTAGGTGAATTAGAGGTATTGGTTTAGTGCCTTACAGTACACTGTTCCTCAGAAGTTTTAACTCCACTAGGATTTAGTCCTAAACCAAGTGAGACAGGCCAGGGGGCATTTATACTTAGTGGAAATACCCTCTGTTGATTATATGCAACTTAGTTTTCTCTCCTTTCCCCTTAAAGGGGACAAGGAATAAAAGGTACATTTTATTTTTCAAGAGAATTAATGTAATGACTACATAATGAAGTCCTATTTCTGAAATAGTAAGCCAATATATTTTCAATCTAAAAGATACTTTTTTCCTTGTTTTCCCATGACTTCTCCATCCATTGAGACACCAGAATGACTTGGTTCTCCAAGGCATGGTATTGAGAGAAGCAGGATATGACCTGGTGTTCCCATCCCAAAAGAGACAAGTTCTTTCAATAACTGGAGAGTTGGGGAGAGAGAGGATGACAGGGGATCTGATAGAACCAAGTTCTGTCCTTGAGGTTTAATCCCCTTGGGAAATAGCCATATGTATTTGGAGAACCCAAGAACTGCTTCCTTGGGGCCTGGTTGGGAAGATGTGTCCTCGTTCAGCACAACATCATGTCAGTCATGACCCTTGTGTTTGGGAGTAGAGCCACTGAAATCCCCTTAAAAGACTACTATACATCATTTAAGAATCTTCAAACCTATAATGCTAAGAAAAGCAGGATTGCCTTATTGATTTCAGATTTTGGAATGTAAATCTTTGAATAGTAACTGCTGTTGTGGTTGAGTAGAATAGCTCCAAAAGTCTAAAAATTTGGCAAATATCTTAGGTTCAACCAATGAAGTGAGAGTTCTTCTGATTGAGGGTTGAGAGGTATTGAGGCCAAGGGCTTGGGAGTCAGACTGACCTAGGTCTAATCTTGTTTCCGCCATTCACTTTCTCTGCAACCTTGGGGATATAATTTCTCTCCTAAGTAAAACAGAGATAGAATATCTTTGAGTAATGTTATGAAGCTTAGCAAGTATTCATGTAAATCAACTTAACCCCATGTATGCACTGAGAACATAGAAGATACTTGAGAAGTGGAAGCTGTTTTAATCTTGATTTAGGCTTTGCAAGCTTCTAAGAAACTGTCACCCTTCTCCTTCAGTTCCGCTTTCTTACAAGAAACAAAAGGTTGTCATTATATGTGTCCCAGGAAGAAGAAAGACCGACACCAAACCCTTTGTGTACTTGAGACTTTGATGTTCAGCAAAACCTACTCTAACTTCAGGGGGAGATTGTACTCAGTTTTACTATGAATCAGTATTATCTGATAACAGACTTATTGCCTGTGAAAGTGTGGTTTTTTCTTTTGATTCACTTTATTTTAGTAATGGCAAAGGCGTCTCATTATGTCACAGGGGTTAAGCAAGAGCCATTTGTTTACTGGTAGTGCCTTCCTGGGGCCCAGACGCTATTCCACCTGGAAAGCCCAGGTTTATAGCAGCTACTCAAAAGCACCAACATGCACTCGTGACTTGACATAAACACTTTGGGTCATTGAATCCATGTTGGCAGTGGACCTGACATAATGTGCTTGAAGGTGAGGGGAGTTCTGACACTTAGTGCTCATGCAGGCACTGTTGTCCCCCAGCTGGTCTACAGCCCTCTTGGTGGCTCTACAAGCAGACTTCTTTAAGCTTGAGAGGCAAGCATGTCACTCAAACTACTTGTGGTTAGAATGACTTTGGGGGCTGCTAAACAAAACAAAAAAATGCCTGTTCCAATGAGTGTGTCCAGTTCCTCAGCCACTCCATTCTCTGATATTCTCCTTGTCCTTGGGGAACATAAATCCCGTAAAACAAGCTGTGTATATCATAGTTCACAGAGGTGATCTACGATGTCACTACCGGAGAAAGGAGGAGAAGGTGCCACCCACATTCACAAGGGAACCGTGGTGGGAGGTGTGTGTGTGGGTGCAGTTCCCAGCGCAGAACAATCCAGGTTCAGCTGAATAAAAGGCTGTTAAGAGACTTAAACTGGTTGACAGTCAGCTAAGAATGAAAGTAGCAAAACAAAATTGAGTTCAATTTCAAGGTCAACCAATTGAAAAGAAACAAGCACATGCATAAGAAAGTTATATAAGCCAACTGGCAAGTTTTACAGGAACAAGGCAGCAGTTTGGCAATGTTATATACCAACACTAAGGGTGGGGTTAAAGTTAGGCCTCCCCCTGGATTACCAGGGAGCAGCTTCTCTAACCAGACAGGAGACCAATAGCTGAGGACAAAAGGTCAGCATCATCCTGACATAGACAGAATAGGCCAAGTCACTTTCTAAAATACCCGGGTGTTTCCTTCTAACGCAGTGTGAAATTACCCCAGGCATTACCCCAGAATTTGAGGGCTGGCTGAAACCTCAGAGGTTCCTAATCTGATGTGCTCTGTTTACAGATGGAGTAAGTTATAGCTTGGAGAAATTAAAGGACTTGACTGAAGTCCTACGGAGATTGGGTGACAGGTCTAGGACATTCCAGGTGATCTGCCCCAAGTTCAGTGTTTTTTCTTAGTACACAGTCTGATTCCTAATGTGTGTCTTCTGGGAGTTCTTGTTTCCTGTCTTGTGAGTGCTTTTGTTACAAATCCTACTAATAGTTAATAGCAGCTGTGGTTAACAGCCCTTATGTGGTAAGAACTATCTCACCAGTTCTTATTTTTCAGGCTGGACACTGAGTATAGGAGATTAAAATATATACGTTTTGCATTTCCCTTTTGGTAAAATGAGATTCCTAATACCATCTTCTTTCTAAACCTGCCTCTAGGGCTACTGAGTAACATTCAGGATATTTATTCAATGTCGACAAGAAAACAGTTTTCTCAGACTCAAAATCAAGGAGTTTATTATCTAGTCTAAAAGCTAAATCTGGCCCATACAGAGAAGCAGTGAGTCTATAAGACAGAACTGATTTGTGAGTTAAAATGATACGTTCCGTGAAGTTCCTGGAGGAACAGGTGATCAGGAAAGGCTTCCTGTGGGAGATGGGACATGCATTGACTTTTAGGTAGGATGATAAATGGGGCACCCGTGCCAAGGGAAGAAAATAGGAAGGATGAGGACTGAGGTGTGGGAATGAGGATAGCATCCTCATGAAGAGATGACTAAACCCCGTAGGAAATGGGGAGCCACAGAGAGATTTTAAGGAAAGAGGTGACACAAATGTAGTTGCTTGGCATGTTGGACAAATTGGAGGACTAGAATTCAGGGGAACCAGCCCTTACATCTGTATTTCAGGAGAAAATAGGTAAAAACCATTAAGGACCTGAACTGGGTCTTCCAGTGCGATGGAAAGGGAGGTACAGGTATGGTAGACACTTCAAAGGAAATGGTGAACCCAGGCCATATGCTCCTGTTTCCCTAAACAGCCTTTGCTCATTTCTCCTAGTGATGAAACACCAAATGGTTTTACTTATGGAATACTGTGTATTATAAATGTCTATATATCAATATGTATATGTGATTTACTTGTTTTTCCAAATAAATCTAATTGCTTTAGATGAGGTTTAAAATTCTGGATACATTCTGCAGAGTGGAATTAACATAATAGTTTATAGTTTTCAAGGGACACCTCAAATGCTTTTGAAATCTTTCAATGCTCTGCATTTCTCAACAAGTGGTGCATTAATCAGGCTCTTGCTCTTGCAGGCTGTAAAGAACACACTCAGCTTGTGCCATATGATGGAAGTTTATTGTTGGAGTTCACAGCAAAGTAAGTAGGTAGGTGGACCCACTGCTCAGCAGTTTTGCAGCCATTCTGGGTTCCACATACTGATCTAGGGCTTATAGAATGGAATGTACAGTAGGCCTAGATTGGACCTGGGGAGAAATGTAATAATTTCACATGATTTTGGTTACTGCAGATATCCTCCTTCTCTGTGAGCACCTTCTGTGCTCCCCAAGAGAGAGGATGTGATTGCACAGTCATTATACAATACAGAGGACCACTGCTGGGTGGAATTTCTCCCCAAGGCATCATGTTGAGAATCTCTGCATCATGGTCATCCCCACTTGATTGCTTTTGACTAGGGCTCAATTCCTGTTGTAATTAGCTCTGGCAGGGTTGATAGCTCTCATCATAGATGACACAAACCACAGTGATTCAGGCAGAAAGAAATGTCTGGGGTGTCTTATTCAGTGGGGCTCTACGGCAGACACTCACAGCTTCCCATCTAGTTTAGATGGGGTGGATGATGGTAGAGCTATGTGTATGGAGGCAAGAGAAGGAATCATCATTATCAAATGGAGTCATATTACTTCCTAAGTTTGCAACGTAGGAAGACAGCTGGGTCTCGAATGGACAAGCGTTCCTATGTAGTTTGAGCTTCTCACTAACTTCGGCTTAGGTCAAAATTAAATTTTTCTCTCTCCTCCTCCACTAAACAAGGCAGGAGTTATGGTCACATGGCACATCTGGGGATTGTCATAACTTTCTGTATTTTATTGTGGCTGTTATTGGAGATTAGGTATGAGAGAAGGTCAACTGCTCTTTTTTTCTTTTTTTTTTTTCTCTGAAGTCAAAGATTGTCTACACTGATTTGTCTGGGATTATCAACAACTAACCAAGGACTACTTAGTGACTACCAGCTCCAAGATGACATCTCATGATTTCATCTCATATAGTAGCTCTGACCTACTGGAATGGTTCCTAGAATGTTTGGGGTTGAGAAAGATTCTAATGTTTTGGCTTTTCTCAGAAGGAAAGAATGCCAACATTAAGTAGTGACAACTCTGAGTAGAGGAGGGATGGAAATACCATGCATGTGTCAACCTCATATCAGCCGGACGTCCCTCACATTATTGTCAGCAGGGACACTCTCTTCCTTACCTCCATCCCAATTCACTAGATCTAAAACACAGAGATTTCACTGATGTCTGAACCCCTTTGCTTCACTATCTCCATTCAATCTATATAATTAACAATTTTTGAATTGTTGAAATTTTGAAATTTCTCCTTTTCTATTCCTTCAGGGGTGTCCAACCTGTAGTCTGTGGGCCACAAGATGGATTATTTGAGGACTGTTTTGTTCATCTGTGTTATCAGATAGTGTGAAAATTATGTATGATTTTTTTTGCTGGTTATCAACTTTCATTTATGTTTGTGTTTAAAGTGTAGCTCAAGACAACTCTTCTTCTTCCAATGTGAGGCAGAAAAAAGAAAGGTTAGATACCCCTGCTAGCCCTAACCTTGGTCCAGGACACCTTTTTAGATTATCAAAGCTGTTGTCATTTAGAGGGGAACAGTAGAGGCCCGGGGGAGACCACTGGATGTCCAGGAAAAGCCCTCAATTAGCAGATCCTTGGTATTCTGGCCATACTGAGCTTTAGTCTTCCCTTGGCCTTCCAGGTCTAAAATCTCCATAGTATCTGTGCCCCAAACTGGACAAAGAGGGAAATGATTTTTATGAATCAAAGTCATAGGAACCTATGTATAAAAAACTATACAGTAAAAAGTGGACCAGCTCTATAGGAAATGGTAAATTCCTTGCAGTTACACATTTGTCACTGGTAAGGACTCTCCATGGAAGTCAGGACATAGTCACAAGCAGGTTTGGCAAACATGAAACCCAACTTGGAGGCTGGCTGTGTTCCCAAAGAGATTCAGGTAGTATTAGCCCATCTCCACAAGGACTGCCTCATCTCCACTTCCCCAGGGGTCGTTGTGGATAAGCACTGTCAATGTGCCAACCTTGCTGGCTTTCCTTAGGGCACCCCTTAGCAGCACTGGTATCACATGGCTACCATAGAGCTCCATTCAATTGGATCTGAACAACTGCCTTTTATTTTTTTGTTGTTGTTTTTATTCAGTCTCCGTAGAGACTATCAAAAATTTCCAATGCCGACTATATTTCAAGTCATTATGGCAGGATATTGGGAAAAGTTTTCAATTAGCAATAACCGTGCCTCGGATAAACCTCATTGGCTATGATATCGCCACTGCGCAAAGCTTCATTAGCTTGAGTTAAGTTTCATTAGCTGAACACTTGCAGGTTCGGGGGTTCCCCACTATACACCTACCTAGTCCATTTGCCAGCTACTTAGCTAGCCTCACCACCTTTAGATTTTACTAATTCATTTGCCTAAGAATACCTTTGATTATCTAATGGGCCTCCCACTTCATGGAACCCTAACTGAAAAAGCCCTACTACAGACAATGTCTCATGAAGCCTTCACGATGGGCTTGGGAAACAGGCAGAGTGTGCATTACCACCTCATTTTACACACTAGGGAGTTGAAGCTTAAAAAATAAACTTATCCACATTGTGGCAGCTAACCTGCCCGAGGGCCAGGCTGGGACCTGGGATCGACGCCTGACTGGGGACCGTGTTTGCTCTGCTACCTGCATCCCTGTCTTTTTTTTTTTTTTTTTTTTTTCCACTACAGATGCTGAGATAACAGTTCCCAAACCCGGTTCAGAGTGCCGTGAACTTCCCAATGACAGTTTTCAGGCTGTCACCCAGTGTCTGACTGCCCGCTCCCTATCCCCCAGATTTTTCATTCTGCTCAGTCATGCGAACCCTGTTCCTGTTCCCACTTGCCTCCACGCTCGCCCCTGCCTTGGCAGCTGCAGAGCAGAAAGAAAACGAGTTCAGAGTGTGCTTCTGGGTCCTGTTTCAGTGGCCGTCCCCAAGCTGCATGGGGTATCAGTTTGGCAGGTCATCTTCTGCTGGCACTGGGCTTGGGGACCTCGGGATGGCAAAGGCAGGGGAGGCACGACTGACTGAGGCTGAATATTTTCAATGCACGTTTGATCCTCATTTCCATTCAGGGCTCCTCATTAGGCCACAGATGGACCATGGACCTGTTCTTCCTTTTGCGTTGGCAGGGCCCAAAGCCCCATTAGCAGTAATGCGCACCAGTAGGACTCCAGGGAGAGGAAGAAGGCTGAAAGGACTGGAGTTTCTAGTCCAATTTTTAAAGAAAAGAGGAGAATAAAGGCCCATAAAACTTAGAAACACTTCTTCCCTTGGCTCATTCATATGGAAATGCAAGTCTGATGATCTTGGACAAGGAGGTGACGGCCTCAGGAGCAGGGGTCAGAGAGCTCTCCATGTCCTCAGTCCAGCCCCATGTGCACCAGCAGGGCTTAGCCCCTGAACCACCAGTGCCAAATGGACACTTGGCTGCAAGAACCACGATCCCAATTGTTAAACTAACAAGGCTCAGCCCCAACCAAACAGCTCTTCCTGGTGCACGTACTCCCAAGCATTGGGGCTGGGAAAATTCCCCATCAAGCACAAGATGCCCCTTTGACTGCTGTATTCATGACGTGAAGGGGAAGAAGGAAAGCAGTACTGACATTGTTAGCGGCTATCCAAGACCCCTCCAAGGGCTGTGAATGCCGGGTAGGGTGAGCTCAGGCCTGGTGGGCGCCAGGGGTAATGTCAAGAGAGGAAGCTGTGGGTCTTGTTTCTTGACACCGAAAGAAGCAGATACTGGAAGAGATCTATGTTTTGCAACCTAGTCTCCTAATGAGAGATGCAGAGAGAGCAACTCTGCCTTTGTTATGATCACTCTGCTTGTTACTAAACCTGTCAGCACACCTGCCCTGAGCACAGCATCACAGATGATGCATAAGGAAATGCCTGCCCTGCTTCCAGAGCACAACCTTGCCCTTCATTCACTGCATTCTCAGCCCATCCTCACACCACCCAGGGAGGCATGCAGGATGATGTTAAACTTCCCATCCTGCAAATGAAGAAACTGAATCTGCATGGAAATGATTTGCTTATGGTCAACAGAGCTGAGACTCAACCCCAGGACTTCTGACCAACTCTTGTACCTATTTTTTCCTAAGAATTTACCTTCTGGAAAGATCTCAACCTAACCAACATGGTTAGGATTGGGAAGGAACATCAAATTTGGAACTATGAATAATGTTCGGTTTGAATGTAAGTTTCATGACATCTGGACTTCTCAAAGAACCATCACTTTACCAGGTTTTCTGTAAGAGACCTACGCTGAGGTTCTCATCTGAGGGACACCCTAAATATTAGCGCCATCAGAACGGGTAGAAGGTGTTCTTCGGTTTGTGAGGCTGACTCCCACACGGCCTCATCTTCTCTTTCCAGCTGGAGTCCAGGCTTCACCCTGCCCCTTGCCATTTACTTCATCCTCCTTCCACTGCTGAGGGGTGCTTTCCCTTTTCCTGGGGTTAACGGCCTTCTTGCTACCTTCTCCACTATGCTGTTTGAAGATGTTTGTTGATGGAGGCCAGAACATTTTACATCAGCACCTTGTGTCCATCAGAGGAAGGAAAGTAGAGAAAGGGGAGAAGCGGCCAGCACTCCGTCTGTGCTGCATGCAGACCTGGGCAGCAGCCTCCTTCATCTGCCTCCTCCGACCTGGAGTCTGCGTTCCATTCCTAGCACAGGGCCTGCCCCGGGGACTCTCGTCCAGAGGACTCTTTCCTCCAGTGCCTGATGTCTGTGTCCTGAGATAAAGTAAGTCTTGGGCTCCATATCCTGCCAAGCATCTGCTTATCACTAGACAAGGCAAATATGGTTGAAATGTTTCCAAACACTACTAACCAAATTCCAGTGCAGTCCAAATCACCTGGTTAATTGTTTTGAGCACCAGACCTGGCACTGACAAGCCCTGGAAGGAAGTCAGCAACTTCAGTAAGGATAAATATCAGCATGCTTTTTTGCACCGAATAGGAAAAGCTGACCTGCGAGAGTATAAGTTCTACCAGGGTAGGGATTTTCATCTGCTTTTTTCTCTCTGTATCCCTTAGATACACCTGAAATGCTCCCAGAACAGTACCCAATTGTGGGTACTCAATAAATAATTTTTAAAAATTGAGTTAAAGTTAAAGTGAATGTACAGATCATAAATATACTATTCAAAAAGCGCTGAACAAGTGTATACCCTTGTCGTGATATAGAACATTTCTGTCATTCCAGAAATAGGCAATTGCTATTCTGATTGTTATTACTTATTACCAATTTCTTGAACTTTACCTAAATAGAAAATTTAGAGAGCCTTGGGGTATTGGACCCTGCTGTTAATTCATTAAAAAAAGGAAAAATAAATAAATAGAAAATTTAGTATGTACTCTTTTGTATTCGGCATTTTGAGGCTCAACATGTTTTGGCGATTTATCCATGATATTGCATGTATTAGTATAATAGTTTGCTCCTTTTTAAAAAAGGGTTTTGGCCGGGTACCTGTAGTTCAGTGGTTAGAGTGCCAGCCCTGTGCACCAGGGGTAGTGGGTTCAAACCCGGCCAGGGCCTGCTTAACAACAACAAAAACAAAAAATTTGTTGTTGTTAAGTAGTATTCCATGTATGACTATTCCACAGTTTTTTTATTCATTGTCTTCTTGATTAACATTTGTTTGTTTGGTTTTTGGCTACTATGAGTAAAGTTGCCAAGAATATTTTTGTATAAATCTTTGAATGAACACATTATTATTTTTCTTGGGTGAATACTTAGAGGTGAAATTGATGGATCATAAATTAACTGGATCATAAGAATCTTCCAGGCTAGCAATAAGTATTTATCGAGCCTTTTGAAATGTGTCCAGATAAATTATCATTTCAATTTGAAAAGTCCTTTGCCTTTCTTTATCAATTATAGTAAAATTCATTTTTCAAAAATTTTCCACCTCCTACACAAAGACTTCCCCGATTTTCACAATATTTCTTTTTTTTAATTTTTATTTTTGTTAAATCATAATTGTGTACATTAGTGCAATCATGGGGCACAATGTGCTGACTTCATATACAATCTGAAATATTTTCATCGAGCTGTTTAACATAGCCTTCATGGCCTTTTAATCACTATATGAAGACATTTATATTCTGCATTTAGTAAGTTTCACTTGTACCCTTCTAAGATGCACCGCCCTCCCTCCACCCATCCTCCCCCTCCCCAATATTTCTTGTTTTTTAATAATTTACTTTTATTTTTTATATTCGTAGAGATAGAGTCTCACTATTATGGCCCAACTTGCTTTCAAACCCCTGATCTCAAGTGATTCTTCTAGCTCAGCCTCCTAAAGTGCTGGGATTACAGGTGTGAGCCGCCATGCCCGGCCTCAACAATTTTAATGGTTAACAAGATGTATTATATAGGTAATAGATTCCTTCTATTTTACTTTTTTCCTGAGATCATAGAGGAGAAAAATCAACCTTTGTCCCCAGTCTGGTAGAGAAGATAGGTAGCTAGTCACAGGTGTACACAGGATGCTAAATGCTACAAAGAAGGATTGCCTCACTCAGCGAGAGAGGTCTTCCCAGTACTGGACATGACCGTTGACACTACCAGCTGGGGTGAAAAACAGAAGAGGACATTCTAAACAAAGAAGATGGCAGATGCAAAGGGAGGTGAAAGATAGCATGCTTCATCTGGGAACAAGTGGATCTCCATGGCTGAAGCAGGAGTGTGGGTCAGGGGAGGTACCACAGAGACAAAGTGGGCTGGGGACTAGCCAAGACCTGGATCACAGAAGGCCTTGACTGCTGCATTAAGGCATCTGGACTTTACCCGGAAGCCAGTGGAGAACCACTGACTGGCCGTAAGCAGGAAAGGTATTAGCAGAATTAATCGCCTCTCCTACTTTTCCACCGTGATCAGCTGGACTCTTTCACACCACTTGTTTCTGTTTGCTTCGTGTTGCTGTGGTTTGCACATGTGCCTCTTCTCCATCCAGCCTGCGAGGTCAGTCTTCCGCATGTCTTACTGGTCTCTGTGATTTCAAAGTGCTTGCCAGCAGGCATGTATATACAGTAGGCACAAGTGTTTATGGGTCTCCAACACATAGAATTGAGTCATGAATTCCTAGAGACTATGATCACTGCTGGGCTGCTAGGCTGAAATTTTAAAAGGATGTTAGTTTTCATTGGGGCATAAATTCTACTGAAATGTATCTGATGGGAAAGTTCTGAAATCTAAAATCAAAAAGGAAAGAATCACACAAAACTAGAATCCTAAGTTGTTCTTGTCCTAATCTTATCTACCTCCCACCCAGAGGTATATCTTGGAGTGTTCTGTAGTGAAACCTGGTTGCTGGAGTCCCCAAGTATATCTTGGAGTGTTCTGCAGTGAAACCTGGTTGCTTTTCTAAAGTTTTCCAGAATTTCCATCTAGTGAACAGATGGCATTGTTTTCATTTGAAGAGCAAAAGAATTTCATGTATTCAAACACTGAAAACTTGAGAAAACACACAGAGCATGGGTAATCATTATAATGGGAGAGAGAACATGATAAGTCAACAAAGAGCTAAACTCTGTACAAAGTGAGAATCCAATAGACTCGTTGGCCAATAATCTAGATTCTGTAGATTGAGGGTGTGTGCACTGATGTGGCACTCAAACAGGTGCTAGCCCTGGCTAGGGTTTCATTTACAAGCACACCTGAGTATACAAAGTCCCTATTATGGGTTTGGCCTGAGAATACAGAGATGAAAAGTCTGCCTGGGGGGTGCCCTGGGGAGATCTGAGGGGGTGGTCTTGCAGAGTAGTGGCAGAGATAGCAATTCATAAAAGATCCAGACAGAAAGTGGGAGCAAAAGTGGCCCCTCAGTCAGCCTGGTGGACTTGAGAAGGCTCCTGGAAAGGAGATGACGGAGCTGAGTGTTCTGAAGGAGTTAGTAACTGGGAGCTGGTCAGGAGAGCAGTGACAATGAGATAAAGCAAAAACAAGATGAAGGGCATTCCAGAGACAGGGTGAACCCATAGGCGCAGAAGCCCAGGAGTGATGTGAGTACAGGGAGGTCACAAAAGCAGTCTAGCATGGCTGGATAGTAGCAAAAGGTGAGGCAGAGATGCAAGCTAGGGGTTAGAAAATACCTGAAATTAGACATTATCTGAGCACCACATTACATAAGTTCATGCATATCACTTGCAAAACAAGGTATCTCCTTTCACTAAGCCTGTTTGTGAGATTAAGAGATCAACAGTTTGCACACAGGAAGAATTATTCATTTATTCATTCAGTCTAAACACACATGTAAAGCATGTTCTAAGTGCCACATACTAAATTCTATATTCCTAACAAAATGACTAGCACTTAGCACTCAGTCCAAGGTGAGCACTCCATAGACAATTACTGAACGAATAAATGAGTGATCCATTTGGGCTCCTGTCCAAGAAGCTTATAGTCTAGTGGGAAAAGCAGAAGGGCAAGCAGATTATTATGCATCAAATGTTTACAGTTAGGATAGGACAGAGAATTCAGCCTGAAAATGTCTATAAGAGCCAGGCAAGTAGAAGAAGTAAGTGAAGAGATCGCTAGGTGTAAGAAAACAAGGGAACAGTGGGAACTACGCAAGTGCAGAGGACAGGCCCATTCTAAAGGGGAACAGTTTCTATTTGACTCCAGGCCAGTTAGGATCAAAAGAAGCTGAGAATTTGTATTCTTAAGCAAGAAACACTGTGCTCTCTCCAGCAGCAAATATACTAAATCAAGTGAAATTTGGTTGCTCCCACCTGCCCAGGAAACCAGAGTAATCAGCCTGGCACCCACATGGAGGGGATAGCCTAAAGAGGCATTGGTTAGTGAGAGAGAGGCCCTGGAAGCTGCCCTTGTGGATGGGCATGGTGTGAGGCTCAGTGATCTCCGTGATGAGGAGGAGGACACCACAGCCGTCACAGCCAGGAGGACCAGCGCTGCACCAGGTATTGCCATCAGCCAGGACCCTTGGGGCTCCTGTGCACCGGCTGAGGGCCTGACTTTAGGTCAATCTCTGGCCTTCTCTAAGCCCTGGGCTAGGCTTTGGGGAAGTTCCTTCCCCAGACTGCCACCGGACTGTGTGGCAGTCGCTAATTCCCTGGCCGTGGGGATCTGTGTGGGGCTGTTTGTTCTGCAAAAGGAAACAGAAGGCCGCAGTGTGTCGGAATCCTGCCCTTCCCCCTGCACCACTGCCTCCCCCACCACACGAAAGCTCCTGAGCAAACAGAGAAATCAAAGATGATTATACCCTGCTGGAAACCCGCGTGCTTCCGCCCGGCTGCGTCTGCCTGCCAAACTGTTATGTAAGTCACAGTCCCTCTCAGGCCTGGGTCCAAACAGAGATGCCACTGAAGGCCCTTCCATGACCTGCTCATCACCTGCAGCCTTCCCCATGTCCCGTCTTTCCAGGAGTACACCTGCCACCACGGGCACATGCACGCACTCCATGGCTGACAAGTTGCCTTCCCATTTGTTTTGGGAATTCCCTCTTCCCATTCCCATCCAGCTCAGAGGTATGGGTGGGTCAGGACCAGGAGTTTGCTTGGGCCAGATTCCAAGTGACTAAGACATTTTGTACAGAAAACTCCATTTAACAATCCGGGGAGTTGGGTGTTTTTCACCCTCCTAAGTGAATAATTCACTTTGGCTGTTCAGATACCAGAGCCGAATGAGTAGCTTCTGGAACCTGAAATGACCTCCTGGCCAGAAAGGGCCTGACCACACTGCTCTGTTAACCAATACTTATTTCTATTTATGGATTCTGGCCATGTTCCTCTGCCCTAAACCACCTAAATGAACATATAAGAGCTTTTCCTTTGATGTGTCAGTGACTTGGGAAAATGAGCTGAATTCTCAGGGCTTTTTTCTTTCTGCATTATGGGGCTAAGAACACTCCCGCAGCAAGTGCACTAGAAGCTTGAAATGTTAATATCAGCTTTGGGGCTTGGCTATAATTACCACTGAAATGAGGTTTCAGGCTATTCAGTGTTGATGATGTTCAGGAGTTCATATATTCATATCTAGTCAACACTGGGCTTTCAGTACTCCCCCTTTCGCAGCCTTAACTAGTCAGACCCCAGAGTGAAGTGCTCAGATCTCAAGCAGAAGAGGCTTAAACTTCGGAGTCAGATAAAACTGGTATTGGGGCAATAATGGTCTTTCAGAGCCTATGTGACCTTGCTCCCTGACACCTCCTGCTTTCCCTTGGTTTTCCTACATCACTTCAGAAATGCACAAGCCTTCCAAGGGGTCTAGCTTTGGAGAATGGCCAGCCATCTCCCTCTCTGGCTTGTCCTACCAGGGAAAGGCCAAGTGGGAAACCCTTCGCTGTCTGGTGAGATTGCCAAAGGAATAAAGAGCTGGACTGAGGTCTCAGGGCTCAGTTCTCTCTCCTGGATCCCATCTCTTTCCCCATTAATGCCAGAGGGCCCCCTCACTACCCAGGACAACTGGATTATTGTTCAACTCTTTCTCAATTTTGATCACCAAGGTGCCAGATCTAAGAATTAAGGCAGATAGCTCCTCCAGGGAAAAATGGCTAGCAGGTTCATATTCCTTGCACAGACATTCTGGAAAAACTCAAACCAAAAAAGGGACTGCCTTTTCTAGATCCCAATCTATAGCAGGACTACTCAATAGGTCTCGGTATCCAGATAAGAGAAGGATTTATAGGAATACCCCATAAGCACATGGCAGGGAGATAGAACAAACTCTAAATATCGTGAGAACCATTTTTACAAAGAATTGGATCATAACTGTGCTGTGAAAGTAACCAGCCACCTTCCCATTGTCTGTATCTAAATATGGCTATTGATCATGTTCAGGAATTTATATATCCATATGTATTTAACCCCAGATCCTGAACCCTTCTAAACAAGGAAACTCTGCTTTCCCACCATGCTTTAAGACCTTTGGCTGGAAACTGAAATATGAGTCTGAATTAGATAAAGCTTGGGTTCTTTCATTCTGCTCAACTCTTTCTGGTCAAGAGGGATAAAAATCCCAACTCCTGAAATCTAGGGACCTCATCCAGCTCCTCCTGCTTCTCTGGATAATCATTAAATTCCTGTTAACCAGCCCTTCTACATTTTATCTTGATAAATGATGACACTGATGGTGTTGAGACAGGTCTAAGAATATAGCCTTTTTGAGCACTTTTTTTCCCCCTGCCTGCTTCAGACTGCTGGCCTTCTACAAAGAAGCTTCCCTCCTCAGACCCTGGGGTCTCTACCTGGAGAAAGAAGATGAGAGTTAAATGAAGTTGAATAGTCTTGCCTATGGGAAGTGCTTTCTTCACAAAGTATACTCCCCTGAATCTGGGTGGTGGTAGGAGGCTGGGGCGGGTAGGTAATAACTAAGAGCAGCCCAGTTAAAGCATGGAGGCTGCATCAACCACTGCCCTCCTTCCACAGGGACAGGGCACAACTAGAATGGGATGCTGGGCACCAGAAAGCACTTCTGTACGTGTCAGAGTGAGCAGAGTAAACACGATGGCCAGCCCATCAGAAGCCTTTTCTTTAACCCCAGGTATTGACACCTCCTGTACATCACTCTTAAGATAGAGGAAGCTGAGTCAGGAACATGAGGTTCAAATGCTACAATTCCAAAGATAAAGATAACAAAGTTAAAAAGTGGCTCGGCGCCTGTGGCTCAATGGGCTAAGGCGCCAGCCATGTACACCTGAGCTGGCGGGTTCGAATCCAGCCCGGGCCTGCCAAACAACAATGACGGCTGCAACCAAAAAATGGCCAGGCGTTGTGGTGGGCGCCTGTAGTCCCAGCTACTTGGGAGGCAGAGGCAGGATACTCGCTTGAGCCCAGGAATTGGAGGTTGCTGTGAGCTGTGATGCCACCTCTACCCAGGGTGACAGCTTGAGGCTCTGTCTCAAAAAAAAAAACAAAGTTAAAAAGTATGAGACACATCAGTTTTGCCAATCATACCTTGTCTATAAAATATTAAAAAAATAAACATCAGAAATCACCAACATGTCTTGAGATATAGAGATACACAAACATTCCTATATACAGTTTTGAAACTTCGGCATTAAACTTTAATCGTTAATAATTACTGCTCAGTTTAATCTAGTTTGTATAGTAAATCAATTGTTTCTGGAAGTTGTATTTTATTTCTAAAAATAAATTCTGGAATATGTATGTGTCCTTTTTTTTTTTAAAACTTTTTTATAAAACCTTTTTGATTTACAGAAAAATCAAGATAATAGTGTAGAGTTTCCATGTACCTCTCACTTAGTTTCCCCTCTGGCCAACATTTTGTGTAAGGGACACACTTTATAATTAATGAATTGATATTGATACATTGTTATTAACTAAAGCATACTTTAGAGAATGGGGATTTTTGCAGAAAATTTGCTTTAAGATCCTCACTCAGGCTTTCATATGGTAGAGAGAAGGGCTTTGCTGACTTCAGATCTCCCCTATCACCTTTTAGAACACTCACTGGCTATTCCCGGGTTCTTTCTGCAAGAGAAAAGAAAATGCGTTCCGGTCTAAAAACTTGGTTGTTGGCTCGGCACCCCTAGCACAGCGGTTACAGTGCCAGCCACACACACCAAGACTGACGGGTTTGAACCTGGCCTGGGCCAGCTAAACAGCAATGACAACTGCAACAAAAAATAGCTGGGCATTGGCTCGGCACCTGTGGCTCAACATGCTAAGGCACCAGCCACGTACACCTGAGCTGGCGGGTTCGAATCCAGCCTGGGCCCACCAAACAACAATGACGGCTGCAACCAAGAAATGGCCGGGCGTTGTGGCGGGAGCCTATAGTCCCAGCTACTTAGGAGGCGGAGGCAAGAGACTCGCTTGAGCCCAGGAATTGGAGGTTGCTGTGAGCTGTGATGCAATGGCACTCTATCCAGGGTGACAGCTTGAGCAAAAAAAATAGCCGGGCATTGTGGCAGGTGTCTCTAGTCCCACATAGTTGGGAGGCTGAGGCAAGAGAATCGCTTGAGCAGGAGTTTGAGGTTGCTGTGAGTTGTGACGCCACACAAATGGTAAAGACATCTACTCAGGATGACATAGTGAGACTCTGTCTTGGAAAATAAATAAATAAAATAAAAAAATAAAAACTTGGTTGTTCATTGTGAAGCAACCCCCAGACATCCTGAAGTTGTTCTCAAAAACATTTTATCATAGCTGTGAAATAAATTAACTAAGAATGGAAATTTTGAAATCAAATAGCTTATTCGGTCATCAATAAATTATTACTTTATCAAGCCTCATCTTCCTTATCTGTAAAATAGAAATAATATAGTAGTAATATAAATATAAATGATAATAATAAGATTTGCTGTCAGTATGAAATAAAAATATTTTGGAATCACTCAGCTCTGTGCCAGGCATCTAATGGAAGTTCAATACTGGTGATTACCATTAAGCCTAAAAGCTGAGGCTTTCTTGCAAAGCACCTGTGGTCAACAAATTAGTCAATGAGTAATCTGAATCAATTTGGTGAAAAACAGCTTTTTCAACAAAGATCAGCTTCAAAGGTCAGGAGGGAGAAGAGAAATTGTCACAAAAGCATAAACTTAATTGCCTGAAGAATTCTCTTGAAATTGGAAAGAACAAGGCAATTATGGGGACCACTGATGTGAAAACATGTGAGGAGCTAACCGTGGGCTTTTTTGACTTTACTATTCTGCTTAAAGGACTAAAATAACAGTGAATGTTTAGAGCAGCAGCTGTCTCTGATGAAGGCATTGTTAAGGGAAAAACAGTGTTGTAGGGTGAATCAGAGGTGTCATGGAGCTCTGGCTCCTGCCTTGCTGTTCCCACCTCCACCTCACCACACCGTCCTTCTCTAGCCCTGTGCACCTGCTGCAGTGCATCAGATGTGCAGGCTCTCCAGGCCTGCCAAGCTCTCGCATGCGCTACGCTTTCTTTCCAGGTACACGACCACACCTTCACCTAGCTAACACAGTCATCAGGACTCAGCATAGGCTTCATCTCCTCTGGAAAGCCTTCCCCAACCACTGCCATTCTGGTTGACGCATATTCCCATAGGCCCCCAGGTCCAGCCTCAGCATTTCACCCACTTCATCACGTCTCTGCCTCCCTGTGCTGTGATACCATAGGTACTCAAGTCAAGTATGGCACCCAGGATATGATGAGTGTTCAAAGAATGTTGGCTTGTGCCTCTTCTCTGATCATTTGCCATCCCAAGGGTTTTGGTTCTTCTCAAACCCTGAAGTAGAAGCAGTTAGCAGAGGCATGTAGATTTGGCAGAAGTTTCATGTCTGTACCTGAACCATAAAGGAGAATACTTTAAGGGTTTCTGGAGCTGGAACATGTTCTCCTTAGCAAAGTATCTCTAGAATGGAAGAAAAAGTATCCAATGTATACACCCTTAATATGAAGCAAATTTTTATCTTTCAAGTGAAGGCTACAATCCACTAATTGCACAATAAAATGGGGAAAGGGGTGAGGGAGGGAAGGGGAGCGAGAGGGTGCGGGGGGAGAGGATAAAGGGTGAGATCACACTTGTGGTGCATAGTTGAAGGGTCAGGAGAAAACTTCTAAATACGGATCAAAATTGTTTTCACATAGTAAATGAGAAAATATCATGAATGTTATATTAATCAGGTTGATGA
>CAUYRH010072028.1:0-27204 GCA_963574655.1 Perodicticus potto
CACTTTCTTCTAGTATTTTTATAGTTTCATGTCTTAAGTTTAAATCTTTGATCCAGTGAGAGTCTATCTTAGTTAATGGTGAAAGGTGTGGGTCCAGTTTCAGTCTTCTACAGGTCGCCAGCCAGTTCACCCAGCACCATTTGTCAAATAGGGAATCTTTTCCCCACTGAATGTTTTCAATGGGCTTGTCAAAGGTCAAATAATGGTAGGCGGCTGGGCTCATCTCTTGGTTCTCTATTCTGTTCCAAATATCTACCTCTCTGTTTTGGGGCCAGTACCATGCTGTTTTGATCGCTATCAATTATAGTACAGTCTCAGGTCTGGTAGCATGATTCCTCCAGCTTTGTTTTTACTTCTGAGTAATGTCTTGGCTATTTGAGGATTTTTCTGATTCCATGTAAAATGAAGTATTACTTTTTCAAGATCTTTAAAATATGACAATGGAACTTTAATAGGAATTGCATTAAAATTATATAGTGCTTTGGGTAGTATGGACATTTTATCAATGTTGATTCTTCCCAGCCATGAGTATGGTATGTTTTTCCTTTTGTTAACATCTTCAGCTATTTCCTTTCTTAAAGTTTCATAGTTCTCCTTATAGAGATCTTTTACATCCTTTGTTAGGTAAACTACCAAATATTTCATCTTCTTTGGCACTACTGTGAAAGGAATAGAGTCCTTGACTGTCTTTTTGGTTTGGCTATTATTGGTATATTTAAAGGCTATACATTTATCGGTGTTGATTTTGTAGCCTGAGACATTGTTGTATTCTTTGATCACTTCTAAAAGTTTTGAGGTAGAATCCCTGGTGTTCTCCAGATATACAATCATATCATCTGTGAAGAGTGAAAGTTTGATCTCTTCTGACCCTATGTGGATACCTTTGATCACTTTTCTTCCCTAATTGCAATGGCTAAAACTTCCATTACAATGTTAAAGATCAATGGAGACAATGGGCATCCATGCCTGGTTCCTGATCTAAGTGGAAATGATTTCAATTTAACTCCATTCAATATGATATTGGCTATGGGTTTGCTGTAGATGGCCTCTATCAGTTTAAGAAATGTCCCTTCTATACCAATTTTCCTAAGTGTTCTGATCATGAAAGGATGCTGGATATTGTCAAAAGCTTTTTCTGAATCAATTGAGAGAATCATATGGCCTTTAGTTTTTAATTTGTTTATGTGCTGAATTACATTTATAGATTTGCGTATATTGAACCAACCTTGAGATCCTGTGATAAAGCCCACTTGGTCATGATGTATAATTTGTTTGATGTGTTGTTGGATTCTGTTTGTTAGGATCTCATTGAATATTTTTGCATCAATATTCATTAGTGATATTGGTCTATAATTTTCTTTTCTTGTTGGGTCTTTCCCTGATTTGGGGATCAAGGTGATGTTTGCTTCATAGAATGTGTTGGGTATATATTTGTCTCTATTTTGGAAGAGGTTTAGTAATATAGGCACTAGTTCTTTAAAGGTTTGGTAGAATTCTGACATGAAGCCATCTGGTCCCAAGCTTTTCTTTTTAGGGAGATTTTGTATAGTTGATGCTATTTCAGAACTTGATACAGGCCTGTTCAACAATTCCACTTCGTTCTGCGTACGTCTTGGTAGGTGGCGTGCTTCCAAGTATTGATCAATTTCCTTCAGATTTTCATATTTCTGAGAGTAAAGTTTCTTGTAATATTCGTTAAGGATGTTTTGAATTTCTGAGGGGGTCTGTTGTTATTTTGTCTTTACCATTTCTGTTTGATGAAATTAGAGATTTTAGTCTTTTTTCCTGTTTAGGTTAGCCAACGGTTTATCTATTTTATTGACCTTTTCAAAAAACCAACTTTTAGATTTGTTGATCTGTTGTATAATTCTTTTGTTTTCAATTTCATTTAATTCTGCTCTAATTTTAGTTATTTCTTTTCTTCTGCAGGGTTTGGGGTTGGAATGTTCTTCCTTCTCCAGTTGCTTAAGATGTCCTATTAAGTTGTTAACTTCCTCTCTTTCCGTTCTCATGAGGAAGGCTTGCAGAGCTATAAATTTCTCTCTTAGGACTGCCTTTGCATAGGCAGAGGTTCTGATAATTCTGGTCTTCATTGTCATTTTGTTCCAAAAATTTGGTAATTTCCTTCTTAATCTCATCTATGACCCATCTATCCTCCAGCATAAGTTTATTTAGCTTCCATGTTTTTGTATGAGAATGCAGCTTCCTGTTGTTATTGAGTTCAACTTTTATTCCATAATGGTCAGAGAAGATGCAAGGAATAATTTCTATTTTTTAAAATTTGCTGAGGTTAGACTTGTGACCTAGGATGTGATAATTTTGGAGTATGTTCCATGGGCTGATGAGAAGAATGTGTATTGAGTTTTGTTCGAATGAAATGTCCTGTACATGTCTGTTAAATCCAGATGTTGAATGGTTAAGTTTAAATCTAAAATTTTTTTGCTTAGCTTCTTTTTGGAGGATCTATCCGGCACTGCTAAAGGGGTGTTAAAATCTCTGACTAATATGGAGCTAGAGGAAATCAAGTTCCTCATGTCTGTTTTAGTTTCTCTTATACATTGAGGTGCATTCTGGTTGGGTGCATAAATGTTAATAATTGAAATCTCATCATATTGACTAGTACCTTTAACAAATATGAAGTGTCCATCCTCATCCTTCCTTATTTTGGTGGGTTTGAAGCCTATTGTATCTGTGAATAGGATTGCAACACCTGCTTTTTTCTGCTTTCCCTTTGCCTGGTATATAGATGACCATCCCTTCACCTTGAGTCTATATTTATCTTTTAAGGTAAAATGAGATTCTTGCATGCAACAGATATCTGACCTGAGTTTTTGCATCCAGTGAGCCAATCTGTGCCTCTTCAGTGGACAATTTAAACCATTCACATTAATAGAGAATATTGATAAGCCTTTTGAAAGTCCAGTGGACATTTTTAAACCTTTCGCCACTGTAAAGTTGGAGGGCCTGGGTCGTACGGCTTCCAGTGTCCCTTGCCAGACTCGCAGGACCAGTGCAGAGGCAGGAAGGGTATGGGAGGGAGGGTGTGGGTTGTGCGGCTCCAGGAGTTCCTGGCCTGGGTGGGCAGTGGCCAGGTGGGCGTAGTGCACAGGGCCGTGTGGTTGCCGGTGGAGTCCCTGGCCGGAGCAGGGGTGCGAAGGCCCTGTGGGTGCAGAGCACAGGACTGTGCAGCCACTGGCAGATTCCCTGGCTAAAGAGGGTGTGCGGAGACCAGGCAGGTGCGTGGGGTGGGCCGCACAGTTGCCGGCAGAGTCCCTGGCCTCAGAGGGTGGTGGTGGCCCAGAGGGTGCCAGGCACATGGGCACACTGTCACTGGTGGTGTCCCTGACTGCGTAGGGCATGCAGTGGCCCAGCTGGATGGGGGCTCGGGGCCACGCAGTCACCGACAGAGTCCCTGGCTGGCGTGGGTGGAGAGAGGCTTGGCGCAGCCCCCAGCATCTCTTGGGTGGGGGTGCTTGGTCCCACAGACAGGGAGGGAGGGTGCTGCTCAGGATCCTGTTCCCTCAGTCTCAGCAGGGGTTAAGCTTCTGGTTTGTCAGATAAGGGGTGAAGGGTGTACTGGAAATTCAGAATGGCAGGGAAGACTTTAGTTCAATTTTTCTGCCTAGCAAGAGTGTGTTCAGAGTCATAGCAGGGTCCCTCTGTGGAAGTGGTCCCCACTTCCCACAGCACTCTCCCATGGGGTGAGACAAGAGGTCCACAGTTCACAGCTTGTCTGTGAAAACCCACAGGAGCAAATGAAGAGAAAAAAAGAACGAAACAGAAAAACCACAGCATTCTTGGGGGAGGGGACAGACACATATCCTTTCAGATAAATTTTGTACCTAAAGCTTGCTTTCTTAGAGTCACAGCTTTCCTCAGCAGAAGTGACCTGCGGTTATCACTTCTCTCTCTCTCTCTCTTCTGGGCTCCCAGTCTTCAGCTTAATTGGGCAGTTTCTGGACGTTATCTTTCCTTTTGGACAGGAGCCACTTTCAGAAGCTGCTTCCAGTTGGCCATCTTGCCCCTCCCCCTCAATGAAACTTTTTCACCAAGTGGCTGGAAACTTCCAACCCCTGAAACCCTTTTAGAATAAGGAACCCAGGGTGATGCCTATGGCTCATCAAGTAGAGCGCTGGCCCCATATACCAAAGGTGGCAGGTTTAAACCTGGCCTCGGCTGAACTGCAAAACAGAAAAATAGCCCAGCGTTGTGGCAGGCGCCTGTAGTCCCAGCTACTTGGGAGGCTGGGGCAAGAGAATCACCTAAGCCCAGGAGTTGATGGTTGCTGTGAGCTGTGTGATGCCACGTCACTCTACCGAGAGTGATTAAAAAAAAAAAAAAAAGAATAAGGAACCCAAAGAGGGTCCCTAATGGCAAACTAGCACCCCCTTTTTTACAGCAGGAAGTAGCTAAGAACAGTCATTGTCCATTTATCCCTTCAAGATTTCTGGGCCATATATCCTCAGGGGAGAATGGGAAGGGACACTAAGAAAGGAGCTTCAAGGGGAGTGAGAGGAAATCCTGGCCTGCTAAACCAAGAAGTTTAGAGTGTTTAAAAAATGTGAATGTTAACCATGTGTAACCAATGACCAATGGAAAAAAAGATAATCAATGACCAATAGAAAAGGTCAATACTGCCTGAAAGTACAGATAGGACAATGAAAGATTTGCAACCAACTTCAAATGGAAAGTATTTATATACTGCAGATCTTTCTGTCCCTGTCTCTCTCTCACCTTTTCTCTTCTATGAGAGGGACTCAATTGTAACTCTTTGGGAGTACCCAAACTTTCTCTTTGTTTTTCCTAAATAAAATATCTCTTGTTACCCTGAAAAAAAAAGAAAAAAATTATATTTAATACCACAGTTGCAGGTAAAAGAAGACATAGTAACTGTAAAGAAATCCTTTAATGGGATGGAATTTGCTCCAGAGAAAATTCATAGCATAATTCATTGCATTTTTACTACACCCAATATGAAGTTTAACTCAAAAATCTCATAAGAGATTTTGCCTCATGAATATTACCATTTTATGGAGTTCAAGTTAGAAAACCAACTCCTTAGATTCCAGGGGAATTTTTTGAAATTATCAATAATTTAGTATCTTTAAACCATTCATTCAGCATTAGTGTCAAGTTACAAATCTATCCAATCAGATGTATCAGTCACATATAGCAATGACGACAGCTGCTGTGAATCAGAGAAAAAGCCAAATTACCTGCCAAGGTCTCCACTCTCAGGATTACATTTAACAAAGACAGCTGATTAACTCATTCTCACATAGTCATTTACCCAAGTACTTGCAGGGTACATTCAAAAGTAATTTCCACTTCTTGAACAAGCAACCTGTATAACTTGCTAATGAGAATGTGTCAGAATATGTGGTATGTCTTTACAGAGTCACTATGTGAAAGGTCATAGATATTGGGTGATGGGATCTTTAAACATACCTGGTTCCATCTCAAATAATAATAATAATAATAATAATTCACACAGGCTATCTAGAGAAGAATCTTCTACAATTTGCCATAACTCGGTATATGTACGCCATGGAATATTATGCAGCCTTAAAGAAAGATGGAGACTTTATCTCTTTCATGTTTACATGGATGGAGCTGGAACATATTCTTCTTAGCACAGTATCTCAAGAATGGAAGTAAAGGTATCCAATGTACTCAGCCCTACTATGAAAATAACCTATAGCTTTCATATGAAGGCTATAATCCAATTATAGTATAAGAATATGGGGAAAGGGGCAAGGGAGGAGAGGGGAGGGAGAAGAATGGGTGGAAGGAGGGTAATCGGTGGGATCACATCTACTGTGCATCTTAGAAGGGTACAGGTGAAGCTTACTAAATGTAGAATATAAATGTCTGAACACAATAACTAATAAAGTACCATGAAAGCTATGTTAACCAGTTTGATAAAACTATTTTAGATTGTATGTGAAACCAGCACATTGTACCCCATGATTGCACTAATGCACACAGCTATGATTTAATAAAAAAAATAAGAAATAAATAAAATAAAATAAAATTTGCCTTAACTCTATCACAATTTGGATGAGATTATCCAGGAAATAAGTAAAAACCCATGTTTACAGATGGAATTAGAGGTCATTATCTTAAGTGAAACCACTCAGACACATAAATGAAAACATTCAAGTTCACACTTGCCAGTGGGAGCTAAATAAAATGTGTATGCATGGAAGCAAAGTGTAGAGCAAAGGAATATGGGGAGTTAGAAGCATATGCGAGGAAAGTAGACGATGGGAGATTTTGGTGGGTACAATGTATATTGTTTTGGTGAGGTATGCACTGAAGGCCCTATATTCACCACAATGCAATATATCAATGCAGTGAAAGCGCATGTGTACCACTTGAATATATACAAATTAAAAAAAAAAAATGGGTAAAAATGAAATCAACAACTATTACTTTCAACACCAGAAAACACTATTCCAGGAAATGAATCAGAAGTATATGTTAGTTACTACATGAAATTTCATTAATAAAAATACGACTCTAAGGATTGCTTTAATAAACTATTGAGTTAAGAAAACATACTTTATTCATTTTCCCATCTTTGGGTACCCTGGCTGGCTATACATGTCCATGCTGACTTTTCACCATTTAATTACCTTCCTCTTATGAGCCAAAGAAAACCAAGAAAGAAATTACCAAATGATTTTTAGAAAGTCGACACAGTGAAGAATTGGGGAAAGATATTATAGTGAGAATGACTGTCTTACAACAGTAATAAATATAAAAAGGAGACGAGTAGGTGAGTCTACTCCATTTTAGCCTAGAAAGCAAAGTCTGGAAGCACAGAGCCCTTCTTGAACACTTTCAGGATGGTGAAATCTGAGACAAGGGCAATAGGCACCACTAGTCAAGATAAAAAGATTCGCCTGTCTATAATTAACTCCATTTAGGCTTCAATCCATAAAAGCTGCTAGGGATTTTAATCAAAGGTGTGGTTATCGAGGATATAATATGCACTCATTAATGATTTGTTGGTAGACCAATTTATGAGCAAATGACCTCCAAGAACATGAATAATATTCAGCCCCTTAGTATTCCCTATTCTCTTCACTGCTTGCAGATAGGAGATGTGATTTTAGTTTTCTAGGAAATGCAACATAGAAATTCTGTTCAACCTGGCCCTACTAGTGACAGCCATTTAATTCTTAGATATTTACCCAATATTGAAACTGTTTCCTGCTGCAACTCTTATTAAACACCACCCCCTCACACACACAATACCATATTGTTATTTTTGGATAAATTTATAATAGCTTAGTACCCACATATGTGATGGCAGAGTTCCCTGATTGAAATTAAACATTTGCTAAAGAATTGCAGGTGTCTTTCAAATAATCAGTTTAGTCCCAAATGCAAGAAGAAAAAAAACAAATAATCTGGCAATCAGCACACCATCAGCATCATTAACTCTGATCTCCAGAGTCTACTCTTTTAAGACGGGAGAGGAAAATAAGAAAATTTCAGAGTTATACTATTATGACAGTCAATTACATTTTGATAGAACAGTTTCATGCTTCCATCTGTAATTAAAGTCAGCAGTCTTATAAATTAAATTCTTACGAAGGGAAAATTGGATGGGAGCAGAGGGAGCACTTAGTTGTTTCTAGGATAAAAGCTAGGATGTAAATTGTGTATAAGACAAACTATCTTTGAACAGCACAAGTTATTGACCTACTTACTGGGCGTGTAGTGATGAGGGTGTATGTAGAACATCATATGCATGCTAGGAAACTATTGGAAAAGTACATGATGATTCACTTTCATTAATTGTCATTCAATACTGCCTCCCAATGTTGTGAAACCAAGGACTCCATCTACTTGTCACCAAGTCAATCAATGGAGAAATGGATGAGAGATTAACAGTTTAACTTTTATTTACAGAAAAGTCAGCAATTTTGGAGAGCAACAGGAATATCTATACAAAGAACTGTTTCATTCTCTTGGTGCTATTTGTTACTTTTTATTTTACAGTAAAAGCAAACAGCAGCAATGTTATTATTCATCATAGTATATATTAAACAGATTTCTCCTTATAGGTTATAAGGTTCACAATATTTTTAGCTTTTTATGGTTATATCTTTAAAGTATTTTTATTTTAGACTATAATTAGTCAACACTTGGCTGTACCTTGGGTCCTTGACTGATACCATGGAGTCTAATTCTCCAACTTATTTATGACAATAGGCCTTGGAAGTAAATAAATAACCTCCAGATGTTAAAACATAGGCTCAGCCAGCTTTGTTAGGGCTTGACAAGCAGAACCCTGCATGAAATGCCCAATCAGGTTAACAGTAGCTGGTAACTTCAATGAAAAAACCTCAAAAATCTGTAAAGGAGCATGAAACCATAAAGTGACATAACCCACATGATTTACTTTAAATCTTCTCCTTCTGTAGGCAGAGCGCCTTCTCTGCCCTTGATTCAGGGTACCATTTGCTTTGGTCTATGGCATGTCAGCAGACATGATGCAAGTGTCGTAGTGCAAACTAATAGCACAAGTGGTCTTGTTTTCTTTGGGGCTTGTCTTTACCCTGAGAAGATAATGCCCAAATGGGTCTGCTGGTACCAGGAGGAAAATGGAAAAAAGGGAGGAACAGAGCCAAATTTAAGGTGAGTAGAGGCCAAATTAGCTACAGACCCAAGCTGACTGAAGATATGTATAGATACATGAAGTGAGGCCAATTAAAACCATCCTGTTGAGCACAACCTCAATTAGCAAGCCATTTGCCACTGATTTTCAGATGCACAAGAAGGTAAGATCATTATGTTATGACTATGTATTTTGAGGGTGGTAGCTGACTGTTACATCTATCAACTAAAGCCTAAATCCCTTAATTCAGAATCCAATGTCCTCCATGGTCTTCTACATGTTAGATTTACACAGTTGTCTAATCATTCATTCATTCATTCAACCAACAAATATTTGAATACCTACTACATGTCTGTTACCAGCCTGGCACTAAGCATATGGGGATTAACAAAATTTATACTATTATAGAGTTTATAGACAGGGAAAACAATAAATAAATGCATAACAAGACAGGTAGTAATAGTGTCCATGAAGAACAAGTTCAAGTAAACATACAGACAAAAGAAACAGGAAATGCAAAAACCCTAGGAAGAATATATTAAATGCATTTCAACAATAGCTTGGAAGCTAGCGTTTTGAAATAGAAGAAGGGGCACGATGGGAGGATATGGCCTCAGGGGTAGCAGGAAGATACATCATGTAGGCCTTGAGGCCTGCTTCAACTTTTACTGTAAGAGAAATTGAACACATTGATAGTTACCTACCTAACTATCTGCCAAGCTTTCTGTCTATGTCTCCATTGATCTATCTATCTATCTACCTACCAATCCCATATATCTACATCTATCTATCTTTATCTACCTACCTATCACAGTCTGACTTAAGTGTCTATGACATAGCTTTCCTACCAGACTCTGAGATTCTTGACAGTAGGGGTTTGTCTTATTCCTGATCTTATTCCACACAAAAACTGATACACTGTAATCCATAGATTAATAATAGCCAAATAATAGAGGAATTAATTAGTACACAAACGTATAGACATTAAGCAGCACAAAAATCTCTCTCCTTATATTTTCACTTTCAGAATACAATAATTTTTCCTTTGTTAACATAGTTCTTGGGATCAAAGGCTACATTCTATGTGAATCTGAATAGAAAAAAAAGAGAGAGAGAGAGGGAGAGTAGCAGAACTTCAGTAAATGCGACTCTTAGCCCAACACTCTCTTGGAGAAATTCATCACCTATAAAATGTGTGAATAATTTAGACACTTCCACTCATACCTTTTTCTACATTCTCCTTAACCTTAGAGCCAGGAAATTTTGCCTTAATAGTAACATTGACTAGTGCTCTGGAGGGTAATTGTATTTTTTTGACTGTATAGATGAACGATAATAAGCGCAACATTGGAATATATCTGCATGGTAACTACCTGCATTTCCCATCAGTTAGCTCTCTTGTCCACACACATTGAAAAATAGCTCCCCCTAAAAATCCACACAGGGATTTAAGCATGATGAGAGAAAGATCCACAATCTATGCTAGATTGCATAGCCCAGTAGAAATCAGTATGGGTTAATTTACTTTATAGGAGGCAACTTTCAGACATAGAAGTTACCTGATGTGTAAAGAAGTTCTATTCCGGGCAGTACCTGTGTCTCAAAGGAGTAGGGCGCTGGCCCCGTATGCCGGGTTCAAACCCAGCCCTGGCCAAATAAACAAAGAAGTTCTATTCTGACTTTCATGGGCTTCCTTCTGAAAAGCAGACATATAAATTATCCAGATAGCTGAAGGTTATTGAAATCTGCCAAAGACTCAAAGATGCCCTCACTGCTATCTCATAAACAAAACTGAAGTAAATTAGATTGTTTGTAAGCACAGTAGAGGGGGGAGCAGAAAAGAACAAGAATGTAGACGAAACTGTCTTTTAGAATCCCACTATAATCTTACAATATTGAAAGCTATTTTTTAAGAACAATTTCCTTAGTGAACAAGATGATACCAGGACTCCACAGCATAAGGTGCAAATGGATTTTCTGTGAATTTCTTTGTTTCCCTATAGAAGTTGTTCTGAAAACTTGGATGCCCTTCAAAATCTAATTTGGGTGGTAAAATAGTATTTGTCACAAATTGTGAACAGAATGATAGGGCTTTTTGATAACAGATATTTGGGCACACAGGCACAGACTATTCTACTTTATCCCAAGACTGATTCAAAATCCAGGCTGGGTGGGTAGATAAGAGTATATATGGTTTGTTTGGGGGGGGGGTTAAAAAGACTTTCAGTTTTGAAATGAGGTTATTTCATGCTTTCAAATCACAGAGAGAGAGCTTTGTAAGCAGTTCCCTCACAGCAGCCTCTGCTAGATCTCTAGATATTGAATTCTTTCCTAGCTGGAGAAATATCTCTGGAACAATAGTGGGAGTTGATTTTTCTCCTCAGCCAATTCTCTCTGTTAACAATTAGGATGTAGCGAGCTGCATTTGATCAGGTTGAAATGGCGAGTCAAAATCTATACTGACTAGATTTCATCGGATTTCCCAAGGTGTTCTTGCTGTGCCCTTCAATTGTGCTGGTAGGGTCACTGAGGTTTCTTCATTTTGTCGCTGTATTTCTTGTATAAGTTGATTGTTTTCCTCAATGGAGGGTACTCATCTCAGAAGATGAAAAGGTGAACACTGAGTACTTTGATTTCTTTTGTGTTTATGTTTTTCCACCTAAGCGTCTCTGGAGTATAAATTATTGCTACAACAATCTAGCCATAATATCATCATCATTAGTGTGCATGTGAGCTTCTGTGTTCTTTTTAAATTTCTCTTACAGAGCTGTGTACAAAAGGTATACATGTCATTAAGGTATCAATGTCAAACTCCGTGCTTCATTTCAACTAAATTAGATATTATCTTTTTACTTTTCAGTAGTCTTTCCTGTGTGTTTCTAAAGCCCATTATTTGCACCTCTTCCTTTATTTTGTTTTGTTCCACCTTCCCAATCCTTGTCTGCTTTCTCCATTATGGAATACATGTTCTTTGAAGACTGATTCTTTGTCTGAAATGCCTACATATCTTTTCTCACACATAGTTCAATGCCTTGCAAATGATCACCATTTAATAAACATTTTTAAAACATTGAATAAAGAATGACACAAGGAAGGCATGAATAATGGCATCACACACCTTTACTCACATTGTATAGCCAATGCTATATTACAAATGAATTTTCATTGCTAGGAACAGCTTTCCTTGCTGACTGAAGAAAAATCACCTTTTCCTTTTTCATATTTTTCCCTCAGATTGCCAGCTGAACTTTTTTCATAGTTCTGGCCTAACCAGGGTGTCTGCTTCTTTTCTGATCCTAATGATTAAAATCAGTTGTTCTCACTCTGGAGCATCAGAATCACCTGGAGGGCTTGTGCAAACAGATGGCTGGACCCTACTCCCAGTTTCTTATTCAACAGGTCTGAGTTGGAAACTGAGAATCTCCTTTTATAACAAGTTCCCAGATGAGTCTCAAGCTATTGGTCCAAGGACCACACTCTGAGGACCACTGAATTACCCAATTATCTAGGGAATCCCCATGCCAAATCTGCTCCCTTATTTGTTATTTATTGGGGAAGGAGCTTTCCAAAGAAGTTGGGAAGTTTGAAGTCATCATTGACTATAAGTGGAAAGTATGAGTGAAGATGTAAATCAAACGTTCTTCCTTCTTGGAGGGAATTACCAACAGACAGAAGGAAAATCAAAAAAGTCCTATCCCTGTATGGTAAGATTACCAAAAGATTTTCAATAAACAATACTTTAAGAAACACCCTTCCCTGCTTGCTAAATCACTTCTCTGCATATTCATGTAATGCGTTTAGTGTTAATTTTCTACAGAGGTCCAAAGAGTATCATATTTGGCCTATGACTTCTGTTTACCCAGTTAAAATGTATCTCTGCTCTCTAGTTATTAAAAATCAAAAGTTCAAATCATCTTCTTAAAGATAAACCAGTTGGGAAGCCTGCTGCATTGACAACCAATTATCAATATGTTTCTTTTAAAAAGTTAAATTTAGAAGTAAATGTAAGTCAGGTGCAGTGGCTCATACATATACTCCTAGCTATCTAGGAGGCTGAAGCAAGAAAATCCTTTGAGTTCAGTTCAGAACCAGCCTGAGCAAGAGTAAGACACTATCTCTACTAAAAGTAGAAATATTAGCCAGGTGTCATGGCAGACACCTATAGTCCTGGCAACCCAGGAGGCTGAGGCAGGAGAATTACTTAAACCTAGGAGTTTGAGGTTGCTGTGAACTAGTGAGCAAATCTGACACCACAGCACTCTGGCCTGGGCAACAGAGTGAGACTCTGTCTCAAAAAAAGAAGAAGGAAAAGAAAAAGACAAAGGAAAAGAAAGAAAGAAAGAAAGGGAAGGAAAGATGGAAAGGAAAGAACTAAATATAGAATAAAAAAAAATTCCCTTATTAAGATATTCTGGGACTTAAGTGGTATCTAGATAATATTAACTTATATATAATTCATAAGTTTATGGTAAAATAGGAATGAAGAGATAGGGAAAAATTATAAGAATTAAAATTAAGATTTATTCTCAAGCAATAGCCAAAATCCAGGAGATATTTTCAGTGACAATAGGCTGGCCAGTTTGTAGGGAAGCTGAAATTCAAGAGGACTATATAGAAAGTTAATAAAATAAAAAATGAGAAAACTATTAACTTCAAGTATGTCAATAGGCAATACCATTTGCTATGAGTAACAGAAACTATGACAAAATAGAAGCTTGTACAAACATGTTTTGGTTTTTTTTTCATACAATAAGTTATGAGATGAGCGGTTGCTGGTGTTAGTAAGGCCAAGGTCTCTGCCATTCCCTTGCTGTTTTCATGCTGGCCACAAAATGGCTATTTCCAGTTCCCCTCACGATGGAGTAAATAGAAATGAAAAGAAAGGAGGCACTCCAGAACCATGTCACACTCCCAGAGCACTAGGCTTCAAAGAAATTTGGGACCCAAGTTTATAGTCCCAGAGTCTTTATCCCAGAGTCAACACAAAGAAAATGGACATGGATGTGAAATGATTGCATCTGTCATGACACAATGATATACACAGAAAAGGAATGTGATTGGTGCTTCACATGACTTAGACATAAGCAATATTAATATGCGTATAATAATATATACATCCTGGTTACTGATGTAATGATAACTTAAAATAGAACCATATTTAGAGGTAGGTAAAAATGAAGATTTGAGGCAAGGGTAGGGGACAGTGAAGAATGCTAAATTATAATCTTAAAAAGCTACTAGCTGGTCACTTCAATATTTATTCTGTCTTTTGTCCTTAGGAGCAAAATCTTGATTTTGTAGCTAAGATGATGGCTAAAATAAAAGACTAAATTTTCCAGGCTTCCTCATGGCTGGCAAGGTCACAAAATTCTGATCGAGGATATATCAGTACAGATAGTTAATTCATCCAGTAGGAGCCTCTTCTCATTCTGCGCTTCCATCTTTTCATGCAGTCTGCAACTTGAAAGCACCTGGCTAGAGATCCAGTAGCCACCTTGAACAAGAAGTGACCAAAATGTGAATGCCTAGTGTCAGGACAATGGAAGAGAAACCAGGATTCCTGACATTATCAAGCAGCTACCACACAAGCTACTGGTCCTTTTCCTTTAACATTATATACAAGAAAAAATGATTTATAAAAAACTATCATTTTAAGGTCACTGTTACATTGCTTTTTTCAGTTTATAGAGATTAATTTAATTTTAACTGATATGGAAATCAATAGATAAAGTCAGGAAGGAATAAAGAATGGAAAGAAAGAATGAACGAGGAAAGGCAACATCATTGTAAGGTGTTATTAAGCAGTACATAAGTAAATTTCAGGTAAGATTGCCAAAATCAATCAAAGTAGCTGTTGTGGAAAACAGAGATGTAGGAAATGAGAATGAATGAGAGGTAGGAAAGGTTGCACCAAAAAACTACTGAACCATTTTACTTTTTAGACTATAAACACAAATAAGTAAGAAAAATAAACTACAAGTAAAAGATAAAGACAAAACAGATTAATTGGACAAAGAAGGTAAATTTATATTAATAACAAGCATAACACACAAACTAAAATAATCACAAGCTTTAATGCTCTAAATAATACAGCACCAAACTATATTCAGCAAAATTTATTAGACATTTGAGCTCAGATTGACATAAATACGACAATAATAAATTTAATTCATATCTCTTCTTTAGTTAACAATATTCAAATAAAAATTTACAAGATTTGACTAATGTAAAGTTTTAAAGTGTAGTTATAAATCAAACTTAACCCACATATAAATGGCTATGGAATATTGTCTAAAGTAACATAAAAATTAGTTAAAAAAAAAACTTAATAAATTACAAAGAGCAGAAAATGTAAAAGCCATATTTTTTCATAATACAAACTGACAATCAATAATAGCAATGTTAACAAAATAAAACCGTTACCTAAAAATTTTAAACTTGTTTCCAACTATCTTGAACATTCAAGAAAACAAAATCAAAACTAAAATTGCTATCTGCTTAGGTAGAAAATATCTTAAAGAGAATATTTTTGAAAACTTCTAAGAAAGTAGTCAAAAGCTATACAAAATGTCGGGTTTTCCTCATCTGTACTTTCAGATTCTCTACCATCGAAACATACTTTTGTAACAGAAAAGAACTATGAAAGTTATTCCCAAAGGACAGATGAGAATCTTAAATGGTTTACTTATTAAACAAAAAAATAATACAATTGCATAAATTATGGGCTTCACTCAAAATGGAAGAAAAGGAAAATAAATTAATGAGACTATAGGAAAACAGAAATTAATCTGAAAGCAGAAAAACAGTAGAATGGGCGAATTCAAAAGCTCATTCCTTCGAAAAGTTAATCTAAAAAGCAAAGTGCCTGGAAGTCAAATTCAAGAAATCTGAAATCCCCAAAATAGGAATGGTAAAGATGTTCTGCATCCCATCCTCCACGCCTCTTCCAGCAGCTGAGAACTGTCAGGATTCATCAGATAAAATAATGGAAAGAGAAACGGGTGCTGAAGTATTATGACTTCGTAATACATATTGACAAGGGGAAAGGCAATGAGATAACTCAAACATAGTTCAAAAGAGTCAACTTCCAGGGCAGTGCTTGTGGCTAAAAGGAGTAGGGTCCTGGCTCTGTATACCAGAGGTGATGGGTTCAAACCCAGCCCAGGCCAAAAACTGCAAAAAAAAAAAAAAAAAAAAAGTCAACTTCCATTAACTGTGAAAAACCAAATCTTTGTTCAAGCTGTAACGTTTTCCCTAATCCCTGCCTATTATACCATTTTCCTATCACCATTAACTGCCATTCTAAGAAGATGGAGTAAACAAGCCTGAAGATGTGATTATCCTCCCACTTCCTTGGATGTTTTCTTCATGCGAATGGCCTTGTAAACTTATTATATTCCAGCCATTCAGGACTAGAAAAGCTATCTCCTGGTTCGAGGCCTCCATATTTCTTGACTGATGATATTTTATTTAAAACCATATATACTCTCCCAAATCAACTCTAAGTTGAAAAGTTCCATACCAAAGGTATTTAATTTTTGTATTGTATATATGAATATAAGAATGTAACTATCTACCTCAGTCATTCCTAGATATAAAAATGGAAAGAAAATATTGAAGTTGCCTGGGAAATTTTTGAAGTATTTAATTTCCCATGTCTTTATGGATCAAGATTTCCTCCATGTCTTTTCCACCAGTACCACAGACCAGATTAATGGGCAATGTCACAGTAAACTCTTACTAAAGTTGGGGTATAAAATATTGTACCTACAACCCAATTAATATCATGATCAAAATAAAGAATCTAAAATAGTATAGTATGAAAAAGAATGTTGAAGGTCACTGGGTTGTTTATGAGCTATCAAAAAGGCACTAGCCAATGAACAAATGTATTATTTAGAATAGGAAAAAAGCATGAGGAATACAGGCCAACTCAGGAAGATAAATTTGGCCTATCCTCTGGAAACTTATTATATATCACCAAAATTACATTGAAACATTCTTTTATTTTAAACATTCCAAAAAAGATAAAATCCCACACATAGAAGAGATTAATATTACCATTAGGTAAAATGTGAATATTTCGTGTGCTTGAGGGAATATACACAGGCTTTCTTTGTTCTGCTTTAGCAACTTTTAACTATGAAATTATCTCAGATAAAAAGGAGGAATATTTAAAAGAGATAATACAAAGTAGCAAATTTATAAAAGCATTTTCAATTTAATCAGTCAGCAAAGAAATACAGAGAATAAAAGTAATAGACCTTTTAAAAATTGTAATATTTAAAATACAGATGGCTTTGCAATGAATTACTAGAACCTCTTGTGTGTTTACATGTTAGTCAGTATAATTCTACTTCTAGGAATTTATACTGAGGAACTACAGAAACTCATTTAAAGCTTACAATCTTGATCGTGACATTATTTACAATATGGAGTTTATCTAAATATACATTACTATTCAAATGTTTAAAAGAATAATGATTCTTCTGTAATATTGACTATTTGTTAATAATAATCACACCTAACTTTTCAAATGTGGAAAATGCAGTTTAAAATAAATGATATTTTATAATAATATTAATATCAAAGGGAAAGGTATAAGTCTTTATACAAAATATGAGCCTAATATAAAATACAAGAAAGAGATTATCTCTGAATTATGAGTTGTTCAGATTTTTTCTTTATATTTTCTTTATTTCTGAAGATTTTGTTTAATGGAAATATACAGGTCAGCTAAATGTTGGGATTACAATAATCTGTAATTTCAGTTCCGAATTAATCTGAATTACTCTATTTATTATGAGCATATTGCAGAATAATCGTAATACATTGACAAATCTGTCAGAAAACAGAAATAATAAAGGGTAGAATTAACCTTGTATTTCAGAGTTCTGATTTTTTAATGTTTCAAAGACTTTCTAGAGGATTTACATTAGGGATAATATCTGGATACTCTCTCTTGTTTCCATAGGACCACAATAAACATGAATTTAGGAAATCAGCCATTTGTTGCAATTAGGGGTCAAAGTATCTAATTTTTTTCTGATAATTGCTACTCAGGAGTTACAGAGCTGATAGTCACAAAGAGTCCTAAATTTCTCCACATATGACATCACTTTTGCAAAAGCTAACGGTAGTTTTTGAGATATCTTCCAGGCCCTGCATCCAGTGGAACAGCTGACCCATATAGACAAGTGGCCCATATCAGAAAACTGACTCAGTGGCATTACAACCCATTGACTCAACACAAGAAGATGATTTCTACACCCATATAATATTACCAAAAGCCAGCCTGTGAGCAACTGTTCCATTGTCAAACCCTTTGCCCACCAAAATCTCTCTCCTTTTTTTTGAGACAAGAGTCTCACTATCTTGCCCTCAGTAGAGTGCTGTAGTGTCACAGCTCATAGCAACCTCAAACTCTCGGGCTTAAGTGATTCTCTTGCCTCAGCCTCCCAACTAGCTGGGACTATAGGAGCCCGCCACAATGCCTGGCTATTTTTGTTGTTGTTGTTTGTTATAGTTGCCATTGTTGTTTGTGCCAGCCCTGTATGAGGCCAGCACCCTAACCACTGAGCTTTGGGCACTGAAACCAAAATCCCTTTAAAAACTCTTTCTCCCAAATTCTCAGGGAGATGGATTTGAGCAGCTCCTCCCATCTCCTCACCCAACTATCTCAGGGTATTGGCTTTTCTCCATGTTGCAGGCAATACAACCCAGTTGGGCTGTAACAAGAGCAATAATATGGTAAGTGAAATTGTGTGCATATAGTTTATGTGTGAATGTGGATGTGTGTTCATATGTTGCAATGCATCAATACAATGCACATCATCAGAATCATGAAAAGAAGTATGGCAAAATAGTATGATTTCCTGAGATAGCAATTAAGATACAAACTATTCTCAAACTTGTTAACAAACATAAATCCATCAATCTGTTCTCTAGACCTCACCAAAATTCATGATACTATGTATCATACATTAATGTTTCAATAATACATTGCTACAGTACTTTTCTATTATTACCAACATGAAGAAAACAAATTTGCCTCATTATACAGAATAGGATGGGGATCACTGTAAGAGAAACAGGGCTATGTGGTCATATTCTACACTTCTCACAGTGGCAAATGTCACATATTCAAGGATTCATTGGTGATATTCTGATAGTCATATGGCAATTGGAGGGTTAACAAGCCTATAAATGAAGATTGACAAATTATATTTTATTTAACACCCAAGTTATCCCCTCTGCTAGGAAGAACTTGGACTAATGAAACAATAATCTTTTCTGTAGGATGAATTACTGTACAATTTACATACAGTATGAAAATTCCAGTGCAAATGTCCCCTAATATGAATGTTATAACACAATTTAAAACATACTAGGGAATGTAATAGAACATTTTAATAGTACTTACAGCTCAGTTCCTTGGTTACTAGAGGGTTGATAATATATTACTTTTGCAAAATTTAAAGTTCCTTTGTAATATGACTACCCAGCCCCTTCCGCTATATATTATAAAACTAGGTAATATTGCATTTTTTAATGTCTTTGTCCTCTGACACCCTCATTTTACTAATCTTTGTGATTTTAAAACTCACTCACTTAAAATGGTAGTACTTTCTTAAGAGTTAGACAGCAATCAGTGTAAAACTAACATTCCTCTTCCTGAAATAATTCTTTCCCTTCCTGATTAGTGGCATTTCAAATAAATTGCCCAAAGGCTATGTTTGTGAATGAGGCAGAGAGAAAGATGATTCAGAAGTAATTGCAAGGTAGGGTTTTCTGACATTGTAAATTCCATGGTCTGGGATTAATTGTCTTTGATCCTGAGAAAGGAAGATCTTCACTCTTCTTGGGAGGTATATAGTCTTACCTTAAAAAGTCTGACTCAGAGATAAGAGAGACCAGAGACTGGTGAGTCAGCCTAGCAAATGAGAATAGGCTCTATCCATGCCTCAGGGAGCACACGGCTGTGTCTACCCCTTTGAAGTTCTCTACTGTCTATCCCGCAAAGGACAAAACACTTAGAATGGAAACATACATGCACATACTAAGAGAAAGAAGTATTATTCAGAAAAATATTTTTGTTTTCTTTGCAGTAGGTATGGCTCTATGTGTTAGGAGAGAGCTAACACTATCAGGTAGAAAAAATAAGGAATAGTTTTTAAGGCATAGTAGCCTTTCCCATCATGTTTTGCTGGTCTAATGTTATTTTTTAAAAGGCATTTTGTTGAACACTGCTCAAAAGGAAGCCAATACCCAGAAACAGCAGGGTTTACAGCAACAGAAGTTTGCTCTGAATAGCACTAAGCAGCAAAACAAGAGGAATTTCTCAACTTTGCCTCCATGAGAATTTGAGAGCAGACTTTTGAAAGTTTGGTGAGCAGAGGATTAGGCAACCAGGTCTACTAACTGGCTGAGTTCAGGGCTGAACCATCAGCCCCTCAATATGGGCCACTGCCTGAGTGGATCAGTCAATTTATTGTAATGTAGGAGCAGGTGGGGGTCACAAGACCAGTTGGATCAGTTCCTTGGTCTGGTTGAGTCAGTCAATAAACTGAGATGCAGTATCTGGAAGATAACTCAAAAGCTATCCTTAGGTTTCACAAGGGTGATGTTGTCTATGGAGAAAGAATCTCTATGATTACCCACTATGTGACCCCAGAGTGGCAATTATAGACGGTAACTAATTATTATCCTTATTTTTAGATAGCCCAGTTCTGTCATAGAGTTTTAGGGCCTTTACTCCAGTTCTTGCCTTGTATCTATTAATTTATAAAGAACCATTCCAATTTCAGAAAAAAATATGCGATTTGATCATGTACAGAATAAAGCAAGCATGAAAACAACCTGGAATTAAACTGGACTGGAATAATCTATTATATAGAAAAGTAGATTAACTGATTTTGTATGTACTTGTATTTTACAATTTTATGATGCTATTGTTTAGCAACAATAACTGAGGGTAACCTGATTAAATTATGCTCACACTGATTATCTAATGTTAAACCATTTGTACTCATTTAGTGGACATATCCTGAGTAACTGCTGTTTCAGGCATCATCCAGAGGGTTTCTCCCTTCATTGCCCACTATCAATGATAGGAAGACATAGGAATGTAGGATTGGATGGCCATGTATGTGCTATCTGTCCTGGAATAGCTCCATTATTGTCTAATTTCTTGACTTGGAAGAACAGCAAAGCTTTCTGGCTATATATCTTGTCAACAATTCCCCCCAAAAGGAAGCCACAAGGGTCCCTAAGTTATATCAGTGAAAATTGTTTCATTTTATTTAGCCATGCCACAAACCACATTTCTTAAAATTGTTTTCTTTTCATTTCTTGTGAAAACTAAAATTGCCTTTTATGTAAATAGGATATGTCTTGGGATTCCAAGGTTAGTACTACTGCCCCAATATTTGTCTTGGCTGAATTCTTCATACACAATCCAGAGCAAACTTGCTTTACTCACAGTAGGCCATACCTCAGCTCAGCATATCTTATATACTAGTAACTGAACCCACCAGTTCTGTTACTCTACTCCCTATATTCATAGCTACACAGACTTAGGGAACACCAGTCAAGAAGTGGGCAAATGATAAAATCAAAATTATACCCCCAATACAAGGAGAGGGATCGCTCTCCAATTTGAAAGGTGCTGAAATTCTAGTACAGTGGCAAGAACACAAGTAGTTAACATGTTTTAAATGAAAACTATTTCATAATCTCACAAGTTTTTTATTTTTCCAACCTGATTTATTTCAGGTATAAGGTACTAATTTTCTTGACTGGGTTAATAATACCCCAATCAATGACAAATTTTAAGTATCACTTTCTAAGAGAAAGGTACTAATTTTCTTTACAAGCCACTTGAGCCACCCCACACCCTGTGGAATAGCATTCTTTAAGAAGATTCTGCCCAGATGACTTGCAAATTTGAGTGAAGGAGTTGGTTTAATTTAATCTCTTAAATCAGGGGTTAGCAAATTTTTCTGTAAAGGATAGTAAATATTTTAGGCTTTCAGCCCATATAGTCTCTCTTATAACTACTCAACTCCAGTGTTGTAGCATAAAAACAAAACAGTATGTAAACAAATGAGTTGTGCTCCCATGAAACTACATTTATAAAAACAAATAGGCAGGCCCCAGTTTTCTGATCCCTATCATACATCATGATTTTGTTAAGATGTAATAAATTCTTCTCATTTCATTTATTTAAAAATATCTCCTCAATTTAATTTCTGATAGGAAACATTAGAAGTATCCATGAATGGAAGTTTAAATAATATCTGAAAGAAAGCATCTCATGTATCTGGCATATAGTAAACATGAGATAAATGTTGACTAGATTAGACATTAAATTCATACATCAAAAATATACAGCACAAAGTTAGCCAAATTCTGAAATAAATTAACCTTGAAAATAGTTTTCTGGTTTTATTACTTTTTGCAATCTTTTCCTTCCAATTACTAAACTTTTAATATTTTCTCAGTGTCTTCATTCCTATGCATATTCATTTTTTATAATTATTCAGGAACTGTAAACTTCCAAGCAAACTGGAACTCTTCAATATTGCTGTATTAAGGAAAATTATAATAGCCTATTGACCGCAGTTCAGTCAATGATCCCCATTCATTATTCTATCTTGAAGGCTAAGTTTGTAAAATAATGGATGTGATTATCACAAATGTCAATATAAGTATGAGAATGAGAATAAAACTGGTGATGAGCCCCAAATTTAACTTATATTTTTGTACTGTTTCCAAATATATGCAACTGCAATTGAAGATTCTTTTCCATCTATTGTCTATTTCAGGGATCCTCAGAGTAAGGTATGGGTACATTGATGGGTTGGCAGGACGTTTCATTATGGTGTTCAACAACATTTTGAGAATTTCTATTTCTATTCAGTTTTTATTTCATTCTTTTATTTTCATGTTTTTGCAAATTTTATAATGTTCTAAATATATCATTAGAGTTGTGTGGATAATGGGGCATGCAAATTCAAAAAAGTGTGGAAACAACAGATACACACTTCATAGTGCTATAAAAGCTTGTCACATACTCCCTAAATACCTAATATGAACATCTAGAGAGACACTAAACCTTTTAATGCAATTTTTTACACCCTGGATATATTAGCAATATATGTTTTCATAAAAAGATAGAAAAAGTAAATGTAAAGATTGCTTAGGTTCCATAATTTACAGCTCTATGTTATTTCATGTTATTATATGTGTCCAATTTCTTTGCTGGTCTGAGTATTTTAGAAGTTTTAATACAAACTATAATGGAACAATGAAGAAGAATGTATCACCCAGAAAATTGTAATAAATTTTTCTGTAACAAAAAACAACCAAACATAGTGGTATGAAACAGCAATCTATGGGTCAAGAATTCAAGATAGGACATAGCGGGGATGGCTAGCACCTGATAGTAGTGTGGTCTGATGCCTCCACATCATCTGATACTTCAGGGGAAAGAGTTTATTAACTACAGGTGACTAGAATGATGGAGGGCTAAAACAGTAGGGAGATTGCCTCCTTCACTTGCCTGGTGGCCAAGCAAGGATGCACTGAGGAAAGGACTGGCCTTTCCATGTGGTGTGGTTTTAGGTTACTGTATTAATAGAAAGCAGCCACAGGCCTACCCAGATTCAAGAGGAGTGAACTTAGCTGCCCCCTCTCAATGAGAGAAGTACCAAAGAATTTACTATGTTTTAAAACTACTACAAACAATAACTTCTCACACACACATACACACACACACACACACACACACACACACACACTTTGGAGCTTCAGAATAATTCAATTATACCAACAAAAATAAGTAAAGTTATATTTTAAAAACTCAAATGTTGGCATTATATGTTTTTGATACCAGAAACATTTTACAAAGACATAAATGTAAACATTCTTTAAAATACAACATTTGATTAAACTTTACAAAAATTCAAATAATTTAATAGCCCTCTGAGACTTCCTTTATTTATTCCTTGAGGAGGTATGAACTATTAAATACACAAAACTTGACACTACAATAATTAAGTTAAAACAATTTATAAAATTGTATGTTTGTATAAATATTTAAAAAGGGCTATAAGGCACACTACAAAATGGGCAGGACAAACACGAGAAAGGAAAACCTGGCCAGGCACAGTGGCTCAGCCTGTAATCCCAGCGCTCTGGGAGGCTGAGGCAGGTGGATTGCCAGAGCTCAGGAGTTCAAAACCAGCCTGAATGAAAGCAAGACCCTGTCTCTACTAAAAACAGAAAAAAATTAGCCAGGCATTGTGGCAAGTACCTGTAGTCCCAGCAACTTGGGAGGCTGAGGTAGGAGGATTGCTTGAACCTAGGAGTTTGAGGTTGCTGTTGAGCTAGGCTGATGCCATAGACTCAATTCCAGGGTGACAGAGGCAGAATCAGTCTCAAAAAAGAAAGAAAGAAAAGACAAAAGAAAAACTTACACAAGCCAAATTTATTTCTTCTGTTATTTTCTTACTGAAATAACTATTAAAAAAACACTGACATAAAACTGTATAAAAATTTTATTATAACATAAAAATATTTTACATAACTTTGCCTCTGACAAAAGGCTCATTTTGAGCATTTCCATGGCAATCTCAAACTACTTTCCATGGCAATCTCAAACTACTTAAATTAAATAGTATTAATTCCTGGTTTTAAATTTTCCTATCAGAATTTCTGAATATCTTTTTCTAGAATTTTTTTATTTAACTCTCTGGTTACTTTTACAGATAATAAAATTTAGTTTGACACTTTATCATGAAAATATGTACATGACTGTAGAACTAGAAATAGATGAGCTTTGAGAAACACTGGGAGTGTCAGTAGAAAGGACAGAGCCATGTATCCTCCAGGTATATATTTGGTTGGGCCAATGGAGATCCAAATTAGGCAGTACCTGACAGAGGACCTGTTATTTCTACTATTACCAAGATATACATTCCTCAGTTTAGACATGAAATTTGAAGACCAGAAGGGAGAGTGCTTTGCAAAATGCTCTGATAAGAAGTAATTCTTTTTCACATATTCATATTGGGAAAAAAGATCATCTTTTGTATACCACTGCCAGGCATTTGATTTTTACACACTAATCTTTTCTGTTGACCCACTTGTCCTTCTGTTTCCGTTTGCCCTGCTCCTTCTTTCATGCAAATGAAGGCATATCTGACTGGTGCTGGGTTTTTAGCAAAAACAATCTAGTTTTGAAATGCCAACCACTGTTATTCACCAGTGTTTGCTGTAAAAATGGTTCTTATTGGCTCTTTCACCATATTTTTCCCCCATGGCCAGAATTGTCTCTATTGCCAAAGCTATTTCACATACAACCTGGAAAGTCTAATTTCTTTTTTTGAAAAATAGCTCTTTGATTATTATTTGCCACCAATGAATCTTTCCCCCACTAACTCATTGAAAAGCTTTTCAGGGCCAAAATTTGCAGCAGTAGGGATAAGACCAGTGACACAACAACAGTGTTTTTTTTTTTTTCCTTTCCTGAATAGATGTATGTGAGGTGTGACTGCTATGTCCAAAACCAATTTCAGGTGATCCTCATGGACTTCACCTCAATGTATTATTATATTATCTTCTACATACTTTAGAAACAGAACACAAAGCTATATTCCACTAAAACTACCCATTGGTATAGTATTTTAAAATACCAAAGGTTAGAAATCTAAAATCACATCATCATTATAATGTTCATACGCTAACAGATTCAGAGGTAGAAATGATCCTGCAAGAATGTTATTGAGAGTGATTTGCTCAAAGTCACCCAGAGAACTTAGAATTAGATCCTAGGTCTCAGTCTAACAGCCTGTTTTCTATACTGTAATTCTTCCTTTGAATCAATTTTCTTGTAATAAGAACAATGAGCCAATTTACTCTTCCTGCATTTGAGGTAATCACCCAGATTCAGAATAGATAGACAACAGATAAATACATAAGAAACAACAGAGAAAAAAGGAAAGGAGGAAGGAAGGGGGGAAAGGAAAAAACAAAAGGAAAGAAAATTGGAAGGAAGGAGAGAAAAAACGGCAAGAAGGGATATATACATCTAGAGAAGAATCTAGTTGGAAGGTTTGGAATTGTCTGGGAGATGGATTTGGATAAGAAGGACTTAGAGATTTTACACTGGTTTCTTTACTTTGGAGTTTAGGTTTCATGCATAGCTTAACCTCTGTTACCTATACTCTGTCTATTCTGTCCTCTAAGCACTTTACACTTCCTGTAAATACACAGATACCCGAACTCAGAGAAACCTTCATTTCAGACCAAGAATGTCAACAACAACAAGAAGTCATGACATGCGCATTTCAATTGTAGGGCTGCCAAGAGGAGACTACAAATTCATTCATTTGTGCAACAAATTGCATTGAGTGCCTTCTATAATGCAGGAATTGTCCTAAGTGAAATACAGGAATATATAAGAATAATATCCCTATCTTTATGATGTTTATTTTAATCATGAAAAATAGACACTAAATAAGTAAAATATAAATAAACAAGAGAATTTCAGACAAAAAATAAGTGCCTTGTTGACAATAACATGGGGTAGTCTACATATAAGGGGAGAGGGCATTTTTTTAAGTGCAGCAATCAGGAAAAACTCCTCAGAACAAGTAATCTTTGAGTTGAGGCTGAACTCAATTATAAGAAACAGCCACCCACGGGACAACCAAGTTGAAGGACATTTCCTGTTGAGAAACCTGTGAGAGCAAAGGCCCGCTATTTCAGAAGACATGTGCTTGGATGGCTCTCCCGACATACTTCATTAGCTGACCTGGTTAAGTCTTTTGGTTTAATTCTCCTTTCCAGACTTCCAAAGAAGGAGAAAGTACCAATCCCACAAATAAATGTACATACTGAAAATCAGGGCTTGTTACTGGAAAAAATACATCATCTAAACAGCTGGCACCAGAGGTCCTCTCAGAGATGACAACTACCTTTGTTTGCAAAAAGACCGTTGTGCCTAAATCACGGGGTCCCCCCCATAAATCACCCATTGACCAAGTCTGATGCAAAAGCAAGAGGTAATTTTATTAGCTAGCCAAGGCTCTCTGTCCCTGACACAGCAGGATAGCAGAGAAGCCTCGCCTGCTGAGGGGAGAGCAGTTTTAAGGGTACAGAAAGGAACAAAGGGAGGGAGTGTTGGGCGTGAACTGCTGGGGAGAGCTGATAGGGGCATAAAGGATTGGTCAATGTCTGTTCTGGGTTAATTGGCCTGGGGAAATATTTACTACCAGGATGGCCGAGGTTAGGCACCCTTATCACTCGGGGCAGACATACTGGAGCTGGGGGTGGGGGAGGAAGCAGGTTGGCTATCACCTTTGGTATTCAGCTGTAAATTGACTCTTTGGTATGCAGCCATAAATTAGCGTTTGATGTGCAGCTGTAAATCAAAGGCTGTGGGACAAGGTAGAATTAGTGAAAGGCTGTGGAACAAAACAAATTAGTTTTAACAAAATGGAGTCAGCTTGGTTCTTTCAATACATACGTCTTTGACCATCAACTTACAATGCTGGCATAGATTTCTG
>CAUYRH010072029.1:0-25958 GCA_963574655.1 Perodicticus potto
TGACAGCAACAATTAATCTTTGAAGTTAAGGCTAAAATTTTACAATAAAGAAACTTATAAACAATGGCCGGGCGTTGTGGCGGGCACCTGTAGTCCCAGCTACTTGGGAGGCAGAGGCAGGAGACTCGCTTGAGCCCAGGAATTGGAGGTTGCTGTGAGCTGTGATGCCACAGCACTCTATCCAGGCTGACAGCTTGAGGCTCTGTATCAAAAAAAAAAAAAAAGAAAAGTAAAGAAACTTATAAACAAGCAAAATGTTTATCATGCCAGTTTTATTATCACTTCTTTTAGAAAAGAAAAGAAACTTATAAACAAGCAAAATGTTTATCATGCCAGTTTTATTATCACTTCTTTTTTTTTTTTTTTTTTGAGACAGAGCCTCAAGCTGTCACCCTGGGTAGAGTGCCGTGGCATCAGAGCTCACAGCAACCTCCAATTCCTAGGCTCAAGCGAGTCTCCTGCCTCCGCCTCCCAGGTAGCTGGGACTACAGGTGCCCGCCACAATGCCCAGCCATTTTTTGGTTGCAGCCGTCATTGTTGTTTGATGGGCCCAGGCTGGATTCGAACCCGCCAGCTCAGGTGTACGTGGCTGGTGCCTTAACCCGTTGAGCCACAGGCGCCGAGCCAGCATGCCAGTTTTAAAACCTAAAGTTAAAAAGTTTTTTTTGTAGTTAAATTTGTAATTGTTTTTATAATCTTAGATAATTGAATACTAAAATCTAGAACTGTTTTAAACAGAAAAAAAATGTATGAGTGGCGCCTGTGGCTCAAAAGAGTAGGGCACTGGCCCCATATACCAGAGGTCGCAGGTTCAAACCTGGCCCCGGCCAGAAAAAACTGAAAAAACAAAAAAAGAAAAAAAAAATGTACTACAGAATTTTCTACAAAAACATCATTTTCTCCTTTCTACTTTCCTGATAGAATTCCAATTTTATTCAGGTATCCATCCTTCCTCAACAAAGCCTCAGGGTCTAGTCAAAACTGTCTCTACCCCTCGCCCTATAGGGTAGATCCTGGTTAGCCTAAAAAACTCAGTCGAGGTAATCCCATTATCCTAGTTGATGATGGTTTTAGAAATTGAAAAGTAACCCAGTTCCGACTAATGAGAAGTAAGGGGCAGTATACTTAGGAATCTCTAGTCTACACGAGGATCTATGGGAAAGTAATCCTCATGTCTGAGAAGACTTAAAAATAGTTCCTTTCAATCAATAAAAATTGTCATGAATGAATGTGACATCATTATCTGATATAGAAATCCTGCTTTTACCTAAGAATGAAGTCAAAGTGTAAAGGGAAAACCCCCCAAAGTTATTGAAAAACAGAAACCAAGCTCCATTAAGCATCATCTGGAGTTATCCTACTATGTACATCTTACAAGAAATAACAAATTACATTACTGGGTAACATTTTCTTTCTTTCTCTCTCTCTCTCTCTCTTTTTAATTATTGAGAGAGAGATTCTGTCTGTCATCCTGGCCAGACAGCCGTGGTGTCACTTTAGCTTGCTTCAACCTTAAGCTCTGGGTCTCAAGCAAACCTCCTGCCTCTGCCTCTGGAGTAGCTGGGACTATGGGCATGTGCCATCATGCCCAGCTAATTTTTCTATTTTTCGTAGAGAAAGAGTCTTGTACTTGTTCAGGCTGGTATAAGACCCTTCCTTGAACTCCTGAGGTCAAGGGATCCTTCTGGCTCAAGCCTCCAAAGTGCTAGGATTTCAGGCATGAGCTTCTACACCCAGCCTTCAACATTTTTTCTGGTATTTACACAAGGCATCCTCACTGATACATAATCAAGAAGATACTACATTACAAAGAATTGCTTTTAGCTTTATTTAAATTGTGTCTTTACCCGGTGTTGAATCATGCACAAGACTGACAAGTGAGAGAAAACAGGATGGACTGGGTAAACAGAAAAGATATGAAAAACAATTTAGTAAAAATTTAGTAAAATCAAATATCGTCACTAAATTCCTCTCAGAGAAAGAAACCACTTGTAAAATTAATGCTTATATATTAAGAGGATCTAAACATGGGAAAAAATTAATTCTCTAAAATATTCCTTGAAAAACTATCACCTTATTAATAATTCCTATTCTATGTATATTCTCATCCTGCTCCCCCTTTTTTTGAGACAGAGACTCTCTCTGTCCTGGGTAGAGTGCCATAGCATCATAGGTCACAGAAACCTCAAACTCCTAGGCTCAAGGGGTTCTCTTGTTTCAGCCTCCCACGTAACAGGGACTACAGGGACCCAAAAAATACCCAGCTAGTTTTTCTGTTTTTAGTAGAGACAGGGTCTTACTCTTGCTCAGGCTGGTCTCCAACCCGTAAACTCAGGCAATCCACCCACCTCTGCTTCTCAGAGTGTTAGGATTATAGAAGTGAGCCACTGTACCCCACCATCATCCCTTATTTTTAACATGATACAGATAATAATATTTTGAATAGTTTTCCTCATGACGTTTTCTTTCTGAGTAACTGCATCTTCAGAAATAATACATGTAGGTTTAAACACATTAAGCAATACAAATTAAGATTCTGTAGCTCTTTGTTTCCTGATTTTATATTTGTGTCAATATAAAAGTTAGATGATGTTCACAGGAAACAAAAGTAAAAAACAGATAAATTAGTCTACATCAAAATTTTAAACTTCTTTGGATGACATGACACAATCAGAAAAGTAAAGGGTCCTGGAATGGGAGAAAATATTGGATGCAAATCAAATATTGGATAAGGGAGAGGGCTTCAATAGATGTTTCTCCGAAGAAGATACACAAATAGAGGTGGCAGCCAGCAGAGATTCCAGCTGCTCTTCGCATGGCTCTGCGCTACCCCATGGCTGTGGGTGTCAATAAGGGCCACAAGTTGATCAAGAATGTGAGCAAACGGAGGCACAGCCGCTACTGCAGGCACCTCAACAAAGACACGAAGTTCGTGTGGGACACGATCCAAGAGGTGCATGGCTTGGTCTTTTATGAGTGGCGTGCTGTGGAGTTGCTCAAGGTCTCCAAGGAGCCCTCAAGTTGATCAAGAAAAGAGTGGGGACACACATCCATGCCAAGAGAAAGCAAGGAGGAGTTAAGCAATGTCCTGGCTGCCGTGAGGAAAGCCTTTGCCAAGAAGAACTGAACCACTCTCCCTTCTTTGCACAATAAAACCTTTATAGATTAAAAGAAAAAAAAGAAGAAGAAGATATACAAATGGCAAGTAAGCACACGAAAAAATGTTCAATACCACTAATCATTAAAGAAATGCAAATCAAAAGCATAATAAGATACTACCTCACATCCACTCAGATGGCTACTATCAAAAAAAAGAGAAAATAATTATTGGTGAGGATGTGGAAAAAATGAAAGTGTATCTCTTGGTGAAAATGTAAAGTAGGACCAGGTACATGGCTCACACCTGTAATCCCAGCACGTTGGGAGGATGAGGCAGGAGGATTGTTTGAGGCCAGGAGTTGAAGACCAGCCTGAGCAAAAGCAAGACCCTCTCTACAAAAAATACAAAGATTAACTGGATGAGGTGGCACAAGCCTGTAGACCCAGCACTTTGGGAAGCTGAGGCAGGAGAATCACTTGAAACCAGGAGGTTGAGGTTGAAGTGACCTATGATGATGCCACTGCACTCTAGCTGGGGTGACAGTGTGAGATTGTTTCAAAAAGAAAAAAAGAATAGAAAAAGAAAATGTAAAATAATATAGCTATATGGAAAATAGTGGAAGTTTCTCCAAAATATTAAAAATAAGAATATCATATGATCCAGAAATTTCACTCTGGATGAAATTCACCCCCCAAATTGAAAGCATTATCTTGAAAAAATATTTACATATCCATGTTCACAGTGGGATTGTTAACAACAGCCAAGAGGTGGAAGGAAGCCAAATGTCCATCAAGAGATGAATGGGTTAACAAAAATGGCTTATACTGAATGGGATCAGAACATGTCATCTGCCAAATATGCTGTTTTGGCATAGTGATTATTACGTATGCCCTGCTTAAGGTAACTGAGAAATAGCAGGTGCAGGAATGGGTCTCTACTTGCCCACTTTCTGCCTAAAGCAGGGCACAGATTTCCTAAGAAAGGTGCTTTCCTGGTACCAGGAAGAAAACATTCTTGTCACTAGAGATAGGGAGTCTACACTGAGATGAGTCTGCATAAGCGAACCTTATTAAAACAACCCTTACTGTCCATTAACCTGCCCCCTTTATTTCCCAGGCATTTTCCCATATTTACTGTTCATGAAAGCTCAAGCATCTTTCCTTTTTCTAGTCACTTCTCCGCAACTTATCACTCTTTGTTCTAATGATATATAACAAAACCTAACTGCATCTTTTGGGTTTTCACTCATTTTCTGCGAGTCTTTGATACACACACACACACACACACACACACACACACACATATATACTTTTTTTGCGGGGGGGAAGGAGTCTTACTATGTCACCCTTGGTAGAGTGCCATGTTATCACAGCTCACAGCAAGCTCAAACCCTTGGGCCTAAGTGATTCTCTTGCCTCAGCCTCCCAAGTAGCTGGGACTACAGGCATCAGTCACAATGCCTGGGTATTTTTTGGTTGCAGTTGTCATTGCTGTTCAGCTGGTCTGGGCTGGGTTCAAACCCGCCACCCTTGGTGCATGTGGCCAGCACCGTAATTACTGTGCTATGGGTGCTGAGCCTCACATAAAAATATTAACATCGAATAAATTTGTATGTTTTTTTTCTTATTAATTTGTCTTTAGTCAGTTGAATTCACAGGTTTTAGGCATGTAGGATAGAGGAAGTTTTTCCTTCCCTACAATACAATGGACTGTTAAGCCTTAGAAGGGAAGGAAATTCTGGCCGGGCGCCTGTGGCTCAATGGGCTAAGGTGCCAGCCATGTACACCTGAGCTGGCGGGTTCGAATCCAGCCCGGGCCCGTCAAACAACAATGACGGCTGCAACCAAAAAATGGCCGGGCGTTGTGGCGGGCGCCTGTAGTCCCAGCTACTTGGGAGGCGGAGGCAGGAGACTCACTTGAGCCCAGGAATTGGAAGTTGCTATGAGCTGTGATGCCACGGCACTCTATCCAGGGTGACAGCTTGAGGCTCTGTCTCAAAAAAAAAAAAAAAGAAGGGAAGGAAATTCTATTATATGTTACAACATAAATGAACTTTGGAGGTATTATGTTTAGTGAAATAAGCTAGTCACAAAAAGAAAAATACTATATGATTCTACTTATACAAGGGACATGAGTCACTACAAAAGTTTTGAGACAGACTGTGTTATGGTCCATTACTTCACTTTGAAGAAACAGTTGACAACATCCTTTCTGATTCACCCATGCAAGTTTTAACTTGGTTGGCTTATCAGTGTTGTGGGGGGCTTCATTTGTTTTATCATGTGGATTTTATATTTCTTGATTTAATGCTTCTCAAACTTTTTGTTATGATCCACGTATTTAGAACGGTCAAATTCAGAGAAACAGAAGATAGAATGGTGGTTGCTATGAATTAGGGAAGGATAAATTGGGGAGTTGTATAATAGGTATAGAGTTTTGGTTTTACAAGGTGAAAACATCATAGAGATTGATTGCACAAGAATGTGGATATACTTATCACAACTGGATGTAAATATAGTAAGATAGTAAGTTTTATGTTATGCATTTTTGGCACAATAAAAGATAATTTTAAAAAATTAAATGAAGTTAAAATATATTTTATCTGAATTTTTAAAACTATGTGTTTATGATACTTACCTACACTGCTGAGAAACATAGTGAGATACAGAATCCTAATAGATCTCCATCGGCTCTTATAATGCTCTTCTGTTTCTGTAATGTCCCATTCTCTAGGTGTAAAGAAGAAAAAAATAGTGTCAATTATCTCATTATATGTGGATCTTTATGTGTTAACAAGTTTATTTTCTCTCTCCTAAAGTCATGAAAATGATATGGTAGAGGTAGATTTACTAATTCTGCACTAATTCATCTATGAATAAGCATTTTAAAAAAATTTTCATGGATTGTATTCAGGCATCATTGTATATAGAAACTTGGGAAATACAAGATAGTTTTAAAAGGCAAAACATTTTGCAAAGCAACTATTTTGCTATTGTTGCCATGCACAAAAGGATTAATTAAGAGTAATGAAATTTACCAAAAAATGAATAAATTATATCAAGATAAATGAAATAAACTAGCTACAATAGATCTCCCATAGCTGTAAGTATTAAAAGATATTAACTGTCCTCATTATGACATACTCTACATCAGTGATTTTCCACCGGTGTGCCCCAGCACACTGGTATGCTGTGAGAGGACTTTGGGTGTTCTGTGAAATTTTTTTAAAGATCATTAATTAAATTATTTTTGACAGAAGTTCAAAGCACAGTAAATATATTCTTTTGTACTTTTTTTTAGATCAACATAATTTAAGTGTGCTGCAGAAGTTAAACTATAGGTTCAAGTATGCCATGAAATAAAAAAAGATTGAAAAACACTCCTCTTCATGATAACAACAAATAAACCTTGCTACAGGAAGCTGTTTTGGATGGGTACTTCAGCAAAATGAATATAGGTGAAAGACCAGGAAGGTGAGATGTGACTTAAGACATTCCCATCCCTGCGACCTCCTGTAATAGTTGCTTTTGCTCCAACATGGATTACCAGATAAATTCCATTAGCATACTTAGAATACCCAGATCAAAGAGAGACCACGACCCTCCAGATGAAGTTGATCTTTTGAATAAGCCTGTATTAATTAGACATCATACCTCCAATAGGAGATACATGAGTGTATGTACTCACTACATCTTCACATACACACATAAAGTTAACAAACTGCCCTTAATGTGAGCATTATATTTTCAATTAATTGAGATATACATAACAGACAAAACGCTTTATGTTCCAAGATTATTTCCTAAAATAAACTTTAGAATTGTCAAATCAGTCTCCAAAAAAGGAACTTTTTGGCTGGGCATGGTGGCTCACACCTATAATCCTAGCACTCTGGGAGGCCAAGAGCTCAGAAGTTTGAGACTAGCCTGAGCAAGAGCAAGACCCCATTTCTAAAAACAAGCTGGGCGTTGTGGTAGGCACCTGTAGTTCCAGCTACTTGGGAGGCTGAGGCAAGAGGACCACTTGAGCCCAAGAGTTTGAGGTTGCTGTAAGCTGTGATGCCACAGCACTCTACCCAGGGTAACGAAGTGAGATTCTGCCTCAAAAAAAAAAAAAAAAAGGGAGAGAGAACTTTTCTTCAAATGTGATGTGATGTGGTTGGGCATGAGAGAGAGGAAAGAAGAAAAGAGAAGTGACATTTTTTAGATCTGCTGTGTAGCAAGTATTTACTAGTTTATGATATAATATATTAAAAGTGCTTAACACTATATATGCCATTCCACATAAACAGATCTTTAATCATAATGTAGCATATCTGAAAAAAATGCAAGAAACCCAGATGCCCATACTTTGATGTTAATACGCCAGTATGTGGAAACACAATGCAGATAATTACATACTTATAAAAAGCATGCTTGATACCACTTGATACCATAGCACTGGTATCATTTTTAGGTAATATGTTAGTATTGTACTTTGAATGAACTCATTATTTTTTGGAGATCACAAATTAAGCTTATAATCACTGAATAAGAGCTATCATTAAAATCAGCCTGAAAATTTTCAAGTAACTGTTACTATTTTGCTTATATCTTACCTAAGTTAGGGAATGAAGAAGGAAATTATGTGATTCTGAAAAAAAACTTAACAAAGTTAAGTGACTTCAACTTGATCCGAAGCTCAGTCAAAAATCTTGTTTTAATGACAAATAATAAATTTTGAAGAGACGATCATAAAATCATAATTTAATGCCCATTTTCCATGTTATAATGGATGCAAGTAAGGATCACCAATGTATGCTAAAACAACTAGTTGAAAGGTAACTGAGGATAGGATAGTTAAAGGGCCTCAAACTATCATGCCACTGTCTACTTACTAATTACAAAATGGAATATGAACCTTTATAAATAAGACTCTCTTAACAAATGGTTAATCTTGGCATTACATCCTGTATCTCCTGATGTGGATGTTCTCCACATAACCCATGTGACATTCTTGCTGGAAACATTTGAATAGGATTTGTTCAGCAATAAACAGTTCATAAATCCAGAATATGTGAGGCTTTGCAGAAAACTGACCTAGACTTCCTAGAGGAGTCATACAAGCCACGACTGAAATTTGACCAGCTTAAAAAGAGGCATACACATCTTTGCACTAACAATTTTAGGTTGAGGGAGTCTAAAAAGTTTTGAGACCAGCCTGAGCAAGAGTGAGACCCCGAGGCCTCATGCCTATAATCATAGCACTCTGGGAGGCCGAATCAGGTGGATTGCCTGAACTCAAGAGTTCAAGACCAGCCTGAGCAAAAGAGAGACGTCGTCTCTAACAATGGCTGGGCATTCTGGCGCGTACTTGTAGTCCCAGCTACTTGGGAGGCTGAGGCAAGAGAATCACTTGAGCCCAAGAGTTTGAGGTTGCTGTGAGCCATGACACCACAGCACTCTACCAAGGGCAACAAAGTGAGACTATGTCTCTAAAAATAAATAAATAAATAATAACATAACATAAAATAAAAAGACATAACAACCACCACTGCATAGTTGGTTCTTCTTTTCTGTTTTTAAGACTATAAAGTACATTTCTGGGATAATTGGAAAAACTGTAATGTATTATATGTTGCATGATATTCTTCAATTGGTATTATATTTCTAGTAACAGCAGTGGAGTTGTATAAAAGAATTTCTTTGTCCTCGGGAGATGCAGATTGCAATAAAGTATTTGGGTTAAATGTCACAAGGTCTGCAACCTACTTTTGGGTAGCTTGGCAAAATAGGCATGGGAATGTGTTGCATGAATGTGTGTGTGGAAAGAAATATGAGAAGTATGGAAAAGGCTAACAATGACAGGATATACAGGTGTTTATTGTAAAACATTTTACTTCTTTCTTATTTTTAATTCAAAAAGTATAATTAAGGTGAAGAAATGTATCTTTACACCTCGTTGGAGAAAATAGTAAAATAGGAGAATACAACTGTCCTACAATCTAGTTACCATATTTATTACATTTTCTTAACTTTGATGATTCATACAAATATGTCACATGGCTAAGCCTGAAATTCCAAGGGCTTCTTTCTTGATCACCACGGTACAAAAAGGAATGCTATACTTCCAAAGTCATTTGTTTAACTTTTTTTGATTCCTTTTCATTTTCACTGCTGTAATCTGCTATTGGTTTTCCATTTAAGATTCTCCTTCAAGGGCAGTGCCTGTGGCTCAGTGGGTAGGGGGCCGACCCCATATACCGAGGGTGGCGGGTTCGAACCCAGCCCCGGCCAAACTGCAATAAAAAAAACAGCCCGGCATTGTTGCAGGCACCTGTAGTCCCAGCTACTCAGGAGGCTGAGGCAAGAGAATCGCCTAAGCCCAGGTGTTGGAGGTTGCTGTGAGCTGTGATGCCACAGCACTGAACTGGGGGCGACAAAGTGAGACTCTTGTCTCTACAAAAAAAAAAAAAAAAAAGATTCTCCTTAAAGTAAATTGCAGTGTTACAGGGCTTTATATTGTTCAACGTTAACATGAACATTATATTGTTCACTCAACATTACCTGAGTGAAATACTCCAAACTGAAATACTCTAAATGGTAGCATGGTTATCAAACTTGTAAGTGACTTAAAAATTAGGGGGAGGCTGGTCCAGTGATAGTGGGTTATAAGAACTCATTAACATTAGTGTCACTAACATTGGTATATGTGTACAACCCACGACAGCTAAATTTGACTGGCTTAAAAAGAGGCATACACAATATACTGGAGTGAATTAATCACCAAAATAAGATAAAAATTTAGTAGGAATAAATTTTAAAAGTGCCATAATTAGGTTCAATCAATCTAGTACAAGACATGATCCAGTACAAGGAGACTAGGGTAGGTAGTGGTACTATTGTTGCAAAAAACAATTCTGAATTTAGTAAGGGGAAAGGTAAAATGACACTTATTTAGATTTGGGGGTTTTTTTTGAGACAGAGTCTCACTATGTTGCCCTCGGTAGAGTGCCTTGGCATCACAGCTCACAGCAACCTCAAACACTTGGGCTTAAGTAATTCTCCTGCCTCAGCCTCCTAAGTAGCTGAGACTGCAGGCACCCACCACACTGCCCGGCTATTTTTGTTGCTGTTGTTGCAGTTGTCATTGGTGTTTACCAGGGCCGGGTTTGAACCCACCAACCTCAATGTATGTGGCCAGCGCCCTAACCACTGAGCTATGGGTGCTGAACCCATAAAATGACACTTTTACCAAAGATGGCATCTTTGCACTAAGAACCCATAATCAAAGAGAAGAAGAGAAAGAGGTGGTAGCTCACTGATGGAACAGTGCAATGATGTAAAAATTATAAAAATAAGAAGACAAAAAAAACCTGAAAATATTTTATAAATATATTCTCTATAAGCATAGAAGCCCTATTTGTTTTACAGAGAGTAAGCTAAAGTTGCAAAGAAATTTAAAAGCATCTGAAACAATGGGTTAAAAACTATAGTCTACAGGCCAAATCCAGACCACCACCTGTTTTTGTATGTCTTGTGAGCTAAGAAAGGCTTATTATAGACGAATATTTGTTGTCAATGTGATGATAGAAAAGAAAATCTTTTAAAGCCATTTAAAAAAAAATGGTTTTGCCGCCAAAATTCTTTTTTTTTTTTTTTTTTGAGACAGTGTTTCACTTTGTCACCCTCACTAGAATGCCATGGAGTCACAGTTCAGAGCAACCTCAAAGTCCTGGGCTCAAGTTATTCTCTTGCCTCAGCCTTCCAAGTAGCTGGGACTACAGGCGCTGCCACAATGCCTGGCTACTTTTAGAGACAGGGTCTCACTCTGGCTCAGGCTGGTTTGGAACTCCTGAGCTCAGGCTGTCCAGAGTGCTAGGATTATAGGCGTGAGCCACTGTACCTGGTATGCCTCCAAACTATCTCCCTCATTAATAGACCGATATTGTTCTCATTTATTATTACAGTCTAAATCTCATTGCTAAAACTTTTGTAGAATTTATTTTCTTATTATCTACCTATCTGTATTAACTTCCTTGATTGTGTCTCTTGACCTAAACAAACCTAAAATATTTACAATGTGGGCCACTACAGAAAATAACCCTGGTCTCTTAAATAAAGCTCTAAAGAGGGTACCAGAGGGAAGCATTGTTGACTTAAAGAAACCTAATTCCACTAGACCAACAAATTATAAACAACTTTGTTAGTGAGAAAGATTTAGTGGTAAACTAGACTCATGTTTGTGCAATACACTCAAAGTGAACAAGTCAATTAGTTGTACATAAGTTCACTTTACTAGGGAATCTAATTATGTTTTTAAAGACATATACTTAGTGAGTTATTTTCAAAATACTTCCTTTCTATTTTTAAAATGCCAAATCTAGAACCTCAGTCAGAGGGATTGTCTATGGACAGGAACACCTGTACTTAAACCCTGATGATCATCAATCATTTAGATGAAATGAAAGCTCAGAGTAAGAAAATTTCTCTTTTAGACAAGGTGACAGAATGTACCATAAGACCACACTTAACCATAATTCAAAGAACCTGCAATCTTTCTAAGAAAAACAACTAAAAACCAGGAGGAAGCAAAAGGTATTCTGAGAAAACCTAGCGTAACCAAGTCTAGGCATTCAAGCATATGTACTTGACTAATAGGAGTGAACCTGAGCTCTGTCAGAAGCTCATGTTGCAACTACACACAATTCTATTAAGCATAGATACATGGTTTTCTCTTCTTCTTCTTCTTCTTCTTCTTCTTTTTGAGACAGCCTGTCACCTTTCTGTGGAGTATTGTGCTGTCATAGCTCACAGCAACCTCAAAGTGTTAGGCTGAAGTGATCCTCTTGCTCCAGCCTCCCAAATAGCTGGTACTACAGCATCACCCTCCCCGGCCCCCCAACTCCCAGTTATTTTTGGAGATGAAGTCTGGCTATTGCTAAGGCTGGTCTCCAAGTCCTGAGGCTCAAGCAATCTACCCACCTCAGCTTTCCAGAGTGCTAGGATTACAGGTGTGAGCCACCACATCCAGCTTGATACATGGTTTTGAAATAAAGCCACAGCAACCTATTAATCTTAAGTGATTTGCCAAAAGAAAAAAAAAAAAACTATAGCAAACTAGAAGTCCAAGAATAAAGCTGGGTGAGTAGAGAGTATGGTGAAAGCAACAAGAACAGCAAGAAAATGTCTGCCTGGAATAGAATAGCAAGAAAAACTAAAAAGCAGACATAAATACTAAAAAAGTATAGCGATGCAGAATAAATTAGGAGTAAGTAATCCCAAATGTCTCAATAGGCCCTGGGGACATTATTCTATTAAAATATATTTCAGTATTAATCTTCATTTTAATAATCTCAAGATAAAATCATGACAAAATTTCATTCTGTATATTCTCTTTAGTTAATCAGGGACCATAAAAATACATTTCCCAAAGGGTTTCAAATCAGTGGTTAAAATAATCATTTGGTGATTAAAAGGACAAATTAGTAAAAATTAACATGGTGGTAGACAGATGAGGTTTAACTATGTATTATTGTTTAATTTAGTTGATAAAGTTATTATACATGTTTCAAGTAAAATAATACTTTACTTCTGTTTTCCTAAAGGTAAAAATACATAACTGTATAGTGAGACAAAGTGTAAACATTTAAGAATCACTGCCCATAAACTAGGATCAAAATAATTGGAATTATAAGGCTCAAAATACCAACACATTATTCCTTAAATGCCTAAAAATTAGTTTTTATTTGTACATTTGGCATTTGTACATTTGAGCCCATTATAGATAGATCTATTTACAAAGTATCACGAAGTTATCAAGCAATCAGATAGGTCATTACTAAGACTGGTATCTTCAAGTATTGATTAAAATAATAATTTCAGAACTTTTGTGAAATGTGGAAAGTGATCAGCTATAGTTGATACAGAATGCAGTGGCTCGACTGCTTTGTTGCAGGGTAAGTCAAAGAGGCAGCTTGGGTATCCCTAGCACCATCAAGTCGAACCAACAGGCTCACTGCTCTGCAGGACCAGACTCCCTTTCCCCGCAACTGGGAGTGAATATCCTGGGTTCTCACGATTGGCTTCCGGCTCCCGCCTCAATGGAACGACTCTGGCAGTGAGGGTTCAGCTCCGTGAGCCTGACTCCCGGAAAGGAGTCAGTCCTAACAGGGCAGAAGAGCGACGGGTGCTTTCACCACCAACTGCTCACCTGCTTCCGGGTGTGCGGTCGCCTAAAAGTGGCTCCTGTTCTTCCTCCATCCCCAGACTAGCCATGGTTACAGGCCCCACAAAGCTTCAAGCGATTAACTCTCGCGACACCTGCTTCCTCCCATCCTGGGAGCCTGGAAGCTGTCAAAACGGGCCGGCAAGTGCGCGTGCGCAAGCCGACGCCAGAAGTGGGCGGGGCTTCCCCAGGTCAGAGGCGGGGTCACGCAGAAGGTCCGGCCGCACAGGGCAAAAAAGGGGTTGGGGTGGGGCTCTGTGTCCTGGGCCTCCTCCCTCCGTCCGCGCCTCGCAGCCTGCGGTGGGTGGGGTTGAGGAGGACTCGGGGGCGGGTCCAAACGGCCGTCGGGTCCCAGGCTCGTCGTCCTTTCTCCGCTTGGCAGTCCGGGGTTCCTCGCACCTCGGTTCCTGGAAAGGCTACGGTCGTTGTGGCTGGGGCTCGGACGAAAGTCGAGTCCCTGGATCCCCGAGAGCAGTAGTGCTGGGAGGCCTGGACTGCCCGAGCGCAGGCGTCCCCCGGCTACCAGTAAGTAAGTAGCCGGCCCAGGTCGCGTTTCCGCGCTTCTGAGCGCACAGCTGTGTACGTGCCGAGAGGCAGGGGCTGTGCTCAGGGCTTGGCGGGAGATGCGCGGGGCCTGGATCGGCTGACTACAAAGGCGCCTTACCTGTTGTGCTTGTGAGAACCAGGACTGGAGGATCCGCTGCTTCCAGGCTGCTGGGTCCCATCCTCCCTCTCCTCGGCGCCAACCTCATCCACTGCGGGGGTGGTGGTGGTGGTGCTCTGAGTCTTGTAAAGTGTTATTCCACGGAGCCTGTTGTTGTGACCTGGGAGTTAAAATAGAAAAGGCACAGCACCTGATTGGGAACGACCAGCTCCTTTAATCACGAGGAAGATAGATATTTTTAGAAAATATATTGACTTTTTTCACTAGATTCCGATGCTGTTTTTTTCCTGGGGGTTACATGTTAACATCACTACAAATAGGCTCATGGGCTAATTGGAGGTGGTAGGCATTATGTATTTATAAATTATCCTTTTATTAGCGCTAGATACATTCTCATGTGGTTTCATTTGACAACTTTCACCATATAGGTAAAGCAGACACTTCCATTTTACTCAAAACTAAGGTCCAGAGAAGTTAACTAAGAGTCATTTGGTGTGTAATGGCAGCACTGGGACCCAAACTCAATTCTTTTCAACTAATATTTATGAGTACTTACCTTATGGTAGGTCTTATAAAACACTAGTTACAGGCTGTGTGTGGTATGCGCTGTCACCTCCGATCTTTGTCTCATTTGTGACTTTGCCTGTACTCAATCAGGTACATTTCTCTGGTAACAGGCAGACTTGAAATGTGTTTTCTACTAGTTAAGAATTATCTTCTGAAACCAGATATTTTGTGCTTGGATTTAGTCTTACAATTTCATGTGTAAGCTCTCAAAACATGTCAGATTCCTATAATTGGTTGCAAGAAGATACATAAGTATAAAATTTAGTATTTTCTTGCCATAATGTTGTTTTACTGTATTATAGTATTTTGTTCCCTGGAGGATAGCAGTGTATAGCACATATACTTTAGTGGACACAGGAACTTTTAGCCAGTATTGCACTAAGCAGAATGATTGCTAGGTAAGTATATATTAGGTGAATGCTTGTTTCATTACTTCATTTCATCCCTACAACAATCCTCTGAGGTCTCAAGTAGGCAAGGAGATTTAGGATCCTTGGGTAATACTAGGATCCTAGGGTAATACTAACAACAGACCTGGAATTCAAGAAACGTAGGGCTTCTAACTATAAAGCCTATGGGCTCTTTACCAGCAGGCTTCCTGTGAAAAGTATGGCAAGAAGAATCTTTCCCTATATCTCTTAAAAAATACCAAAACAAGGCCAGGCACAGGTCTCACACCTGTAACTGTATATTTTGGGAGGCTGAGGGGGAAGGGTCAAAATAGGAGGATCTCTTGAGCCCACGACTCTGAGACTCACCTGCCTAATATTGAGGTCCCATTTCTACAAAAAAGAAAAACTTAGCCTAGCATGGTAGTGTGTCCCTCTAGTTTCACCTAGCTACTTGGGAGGCTGAGGAAGGAGGATGGCTTGAGCCCAGGACTTTGAGGTTGCAATGAGCAATAATGATGCCATGACACTCTAGCCCTTTCAACAGAGCAATACCCTGTTAAAAAAATAAATAAATAAAAATATCAAAACAGGTATTCAGTTTTTATGTAAATGAAATATAATTATTTGCTATTATGTATTAGGCCAGGCATACTTCCTGTTTATAGATTAAGGTGACCTACTCAAGGTGACATACCCAGTGGAGGAACCCTGGTCTTCTGACACTGCTTTTTTCCATTGCTACCTCCAAGTGATGACTTCAGACCACAGAAGCACATGGAATGAGTACATGTATAGCAGGTGAAATTTAAGTAAGTTCTAAGTAAGTTCTGTTGTACCAATGGGGAAAAAATGTTTCTTAGGAAAACACACACGTAGCATCCAAAGTAAACATTAAAAAATATATATTTTTTTGTTTTCTATTATCTTTCTTAAACATACAGATATTTCTAAAGCCCATGGTAAAAGAAGAGCTAAATTTGAAAAGAGATTAGATCATTTCCTCAATGTTTCTTTCACACAAGGATATGAGACGATCCATTGGCTGGTTTTCTTTAGATGACTACCTTGAATAGATGTCTGCACCCCTCCCAAAGAAATAAACAAACGCCTATTTTCTTACTCTTCTTCAGTGTAAGATTAAAAAGAATTAAATTTGTTGCCCTTAAAGTAGTAGATCTTAACAGGGGATATCTGAGGTATCTTTAGCTAACTTAAACTTGGATCAAAATGTAAAAGTTAAGTTACAAGATAAAAAATTAGGTCTCTCTTTTTGGTGGGGGATTAAATTTGTGCAGATGGTGGTATTTTTAAAAACTTCATTTATGCCTTTGAGATATATGTCAATAATGTGAGGATAAAACTTAGGTATCAGAGTGATAGGAGATTAAAAGTCCTGGACGGCATATTAGATGGTGAGTGCCACTTTAGCAATAGAACTCTTTTCTAGGAAAGATGTTTCATTCCTTGGCACTGTGGTGGAACCTCTATTTTTGTTTCACTTTGTTTTTGCCTTTCACATTGGCTATATAAAAACATAGATGACGGTTGTGTCATTTTGGCTTCACACATACTTCAAAAGTGGGTCCTGTTTCTGGAGAAATTCATTGTTGTCAGTCCAGCATAATGTGGGGACTTTAAGTACTTGGCATGTCTCCAGATAGTGCCTCCTTTTGGTAAATTGGAGTTACCTTTACTCTCAACTTGCATCATAATCTGTTTGTGGTGGCCCTGAATCAAGCCAGCCTTTCTCAGAAAGACTTATATGTTTAGAGAGTTCTAGAAAAACCTCTTTTAGGTTGTTCTTAGGGCTGAAATGGGATTTAAGAAGATTTGTATAACCCCAAACTCTAGACCTAAATTTATAGTAAAAGATACGTGTGTTTGATTTGCTTTCTGTTCCTTGTTTGTTAGTTGTTTACTGGCAAGTAAAGATAGTAAGGAATATTAGGAATATGATGGCCCTAGATTTGGAATGCTGACTTTTGTAGCCTATTACACAAGGAATTAAAGTAATTTTGGAAGGTTTTCTAGAGGAGGTTGAAAATTAGGAATGACAAAACAATTTAGGCATACAGTAAATGTAGTACTTTACAAATATTTGAAAAGTTAATTGATCTGAGGTGCTTTCTTGCTTCCTGTGGAACTTTCTACTTGTGTTTACTCTTTCTTTGGTTTTATCTACTCCAGATCTAGAAGAATATTAAAGTTTAGAAAAATGGAATATCTCATGAGCAGTGTATTACCTTTCTTCATATAAAATATGAGTATTGAGGCTGGGCACAGTGGCTTCCTCCTGTAATCCTAGTACTCTGGGAGGCTGAGGTGGGAGATCACTTGCCCTCAGGAGTTCAAGACCAGATTGAGCAAGAGGGAGACCCTGTCTGTACTAAAAATAGAAAAATTAGCCAGGTGTTGTGTCAGGGCCTATAGTCCCAGCTGCTTGGGAGGCTGAGGCAAGAGGATCGCTTCAACCCAGAAGTTTGAAGTTGCTGTGAGCAAGACTGAGACTCCATGGCATTGTAGCATGGGCAACAAAGTGAGACTCTGTCTTTAAAAAAAAAAAAAAAGAGGCTGGGCACCTATGGCTCAACGGGCTAAAGCGCCAGCCACGTATACCTGAGCTGGCGGGTTCGAATCCAGCCCAGGCCCACCAAACAACAATGACGGCTGCAACCAAAAAATGGCCGGGCGTTGTGGCAGGCACCTGTGGTCCCAGCTACTTGGGAGGCAGAGGCAGGAGACTTGCTTAAGCCCAAGAATTGGAGGTTGCTGTGAGCTGTTATGCCACGGCACTCTATCCAGGGTGACAGCTTGAGGCTCTGTCTCAAAAAAAAAAAAAAAAAAACAGAGAGAGAGTGTTATTTTTTTTTTAATTTTTATTTTTTTACTATCATGGAGTCTGTTTATTGCTATCCATGCCATGAATGTTATACAGTAAGATATCAATCCTAGTTCATTTCTGCCACTTTCAAGAGAATAAATGGCCTGTAATACTTGTAAAACATGATAAAGTCCTGCATTATAATAACATTCTACTGTCCTACTGCAGTTTAATAAATACATGTAAAAGATCTATCAGTGCTACATATTTTAACAATTCCAGAAAGGCCCAAGAAGTAAAATAATTAAAATCATCATTCATCACCCAGAATTTCCTTTAATTCTGCCAACCTGTGAATATATCCAAAGAGTTGGCCTCTTATTTGGATTATATAACACTAATCAGAACTTTAATAACCAGGTAAAGAATGAACTGACTCTTCAATTTCCACACCAAATGGGTGCACTTTAAATTCAATTCTGATGCTAACCACCTAGAGTTAGTGTTGAACCCACAAGTTGAAGGCTTAGTCCTTCATACTCATTTCCAGGTCTGTAGGCCATTCACCCTCTGAACAACTAACTATAAATTTAGGGTTTTTTTCTAAGACCCATGTGGGTCAATAATTTGCTAGAATGTCTCAGAATTTAGGAAACTGCTGTACTTAAAATTATAGGTTATTATAAAGTATATAACTCAGGAACAGCCCAAGTAAAAGACATGTGAGGCAAGATATGGGAATCAATGTGAAATTGTGACTTTCTCCCTGTGGAGTCAGGGTGTTCAGTAACCAGAAAGCTCCACTGATGCTTAGTGTCCAGAGTTTTCATTGGGGTTTCATTACATAGGCACGATTGATTGAATGATTGGTCATGTGATTTGAGCTCACTTTCCGTCAACCTTCCTCTCTCTACAGATCAGGCTGGCTCAAAGTTCCAACTCTTTAATCACATAGTAGTTTTTCTGGTGACGATCTCCAACTCTGAAACTCTTTGGGGGCCCTCTGTGAGTCACCTCATTAAACCTCATTAAACATAACAAAGATATTCAGGCAATTTCAGGGGGGTTTAGGAGCTCCACAAAGACCAGATATAGTCTTTATTATTCTATACTGACATTTACTCTTCAAGAAAAAACTAGTAAAACAATTTAAATATATATTACATATAGTTATGTGATTTTACTATTGTGTTATAGTAGTAAATGTGAACCTGGCAACATAGTGAGACCCTGTCCATACAAAAAAATAAGAAGTGGCCAGGTGTGGTGGCACATGCGAGTAGTTTCACCTACTCAGAAGGCTTGAGGCCAGTGGTTTGCTTGAGTTCAGGAGATCAGCCTGAGCAAGAGCGAGACCCCATCTCTACTAAAAATAGAAAAACTGAGGCAAGAGGCTCACTTGAACCCAAGTTGGAGGCTGCTATGAGCTATGATGCCACAGCACTCTACTCAGGGTAACAGCTTGAGACTCTGTCTCAAAATAAATAAATAAATAAATAAAAAGAGTGAGACCCCATTTCTAAAAATAGCTGGGCGTTGTGGGGGCAGAGGGCCTGTAGTCCCAGCTACTTGGGAGGATGAGGCAAGAGAATCGCTTGAGTCCAAGAGTTTGAGGTTGCTGTGAGCTGTGACACAATGGCACTCTACTGAGGGTGACAAAATCAGACTCTGTCTCAAAAAAAAAAAAAAAGTATGTATCTAAAGTTTTATCATTAAATATCATTATATGACTTGGCACCTGTGGCCACATACACCTGAGCTGGCAGGTTCGAATCCAGCCTGGGCCTGCCAAATGAGAATGACGGCTGCAACCAAAAAAATAGCCAGGCATTGTAGCAGGCACCTGTACTCCCAGCTACTTGGGAGACAGAGGCAGGAGAATCGCTTGAGCTCAGGAGTTGGAGGTTCCTATGAGCTGTGATGCTACAGCATCTACCCAGGGCAACAGCTTGAGGCTCTGTCTCAAAAAAAATAAATAAATAAATATCGTTATATATATAAATATATATATAATTTAATATATAATTTAAATGGGTTTCTTCTAAGCCAAGTGTGGGTAACCTACAGCCCAGACCACATGGTCTCAAGAGGTCCTAAGAAAATGTGCCCAAATATGTTTATTGAAGTTTTTATTATATATCTTGTATCAGGTTAAGGATGTTTCCTTATATTCCTTAATTTTTTTTATAATTAATTCTGGAAGCTATATTTTATCAAATGTTCTTTTTTTTCCTTACATGCTTGAGATGTATCTTTTTTCTAATTTAGTTAATGTGGTAAGTTCTTGCTATAAACCCATCTGAAATATCTATTATTATTGTTCTTAAAGAATTATTTTGGTTTCTCTTTGATTTTCTTTATTGTTTCTTTATCTTCCAACTTATAAATTATTGCAAGAGGATCAGTAATGATCATCAAATACAACCACCTCTGGGTCTAAGAATATGAATATAAATCCTAACAATATAGAATTGATATAATTTACAAGAGTTAGAAGGATAACAGAGGGAGAACACAGATTTCCTCAGCTTTCAGTCAGGAGTTTCAGAGATTTATGCAAGGTCACATAGCTAGTGGAAAACAGCTAATATTTAATCTTATCTTTCCAAATTTAATGGTATAGTTTTGCCTTGTGAGCAAGACCTGATTCAGATTCAAGGATTGTCCTATTTAGATAAATGGAGAAATGGAAATTTGCATTTCCATCAGTGAGTGAAAAGATGGAATTAGATATTTTAAAACCTTTAGAAATATCTGAGAAAGGTAGATGAATGGTATACAATGCATTACTATTTTTTATTAACTATAGTGTAGTGGAGAAGCAGTGCATTATTTAGGTCTTGAGCCGTGTGCCTGGGATTGAATATTAGCTCTGTTTCCCAGTAGCTATGTGACTAGGAAAGATCATCCATCCTCTCTGTGCCTTGTTTTTCTTTCCATATCATTGGGATGATCTTTCCTCAAAGCTGTTGGCAAGTGTAAATGAGAGAGAGAGCAAGAGAAACAGAGACAGAGAAAGAGAGGGAGAGAATGTGTGTGTGTATCTGTAGTTTTAAAATAGTTCCTGGCAGATAATATAGTACTTCATAAATATCATCCCCTGCCACTGATATCCAACAATCAGTGGGTACTTTTTAGTCATTGTACTGAGGATGGGAAGATCCTACCCTAGAGGAATTCATTGTTTAATGAAGTTCAGGGGTGTGTATCTTTCTACTTTCAACTCAATTCTTTTTTTCCTGAATCTTTTATGTTGTTTCCAAAGGAATTCATTTAAGGATTTACTCTGCCTTTAATTTTACTTGATATTCAAAGAAATGGTTAGGAAATTGACCTGCTGCCTTCATAAGTAAAATATTTTAGGGTTCTTTTAAATTTTGTTTTCACAGATGCTTGTTTGCTGCTAATGGGTGTGAGCAAGTTAGATGTTCTTTATCGGAGACTTCTCCTCACAAAACTTTTTATCAGAGGATGGGGAAGACCAGAAGATCTCAAAAGGTAAGCATTGTTTTTCTTAAATACTGTCCCGAATTTGTTTTTTTAGTAAATATTTAAAATTTTATTTCAGTTATAAAACCCTCTATGCTCAAAAATAGACTGATTATCCAGCAAATTAAACTATATAAAATATAATTATTTCCTTTTTCCTTTAGTCTATTTAGTCATTTCTCTTAATTTTTAGTCCATATCATCAAAAATTGGACAACTATAAAAATAATTCAGGTTTTGAAATAAAGAGCTCTCACAAGCATAAAATAAGGCCTAAGCTGGTGTATTACTTGAGCTCAGGCTTTCGAGACCAGCCTGAGAAAGAGAGAGAACCCCATTTCTAAAAATAGCTGGTTGTTGTGTCAGACTTCTGTATAGTCCCAGCTATTTGGGAGGCAGAATTGCTTGAGCCCAAGAGTTTGAGGTTGCTGTGAGCTAACATACCACGGCATTCTACCAAGGGTGTTAGAGTAAAACTCTGTCTCAAAAAAAAAAAAAGAAAGAAAGAAAGAAAAGAAACATAAAATAGAGTTTTGGGTTTTTTTTTTTTTTGAGACAGAGTCTCACTCTGGCTCCCTGGGTAAATCACCGTGGCATTATAGTTCACAGCAACCTCAAGTTCTTGGCCTCAAGCAATCCTCTTGCCTCAGTTTTTCTAGTTTCAGTAGCAACAGGGTCTCACTCTTGCTCAGCCTGGTCTCGAACTCCCCAGCTCAAGTGATCCAATCACTTTGGCCTCCCAGAGTGCTAGGATTACAGATGTGAACAATGGCCCATAAACTAGATTTTTAACTTCAATAACTATTAAACTGATTAAAGTTGTATGTGGTTTCCAGGGACTGAGTTTTCTTGGGTGAGCTGAATTTATAATGGCTATAAAACTGGACTACACTATAGCTCATATGAAAATATGGCCTTAAGAAAATGAATTTTTAGGATTGGTACCTTTAATTTTGAGTCTTATGTGTGTTAATTACTTTCTGAACACTATTGTTTCTCACATTTTTCTGAGAGAAGTGTCCAGTTTGACAAAAAGCAATAGTCTAATCTTTTTTTAATCATCAAAATTAAATTTTAATAATGGCTTATGAACTGGATTTGCTAATTTTTAACTACTATTCATCAGTCTCAATATTATAATATTGGGTAAAATAGGTGACATAAAAGTTGAATTTTTTTCCTTTTGTCTTCTTTCCCATAATAGACTCTTTGAATTCAGAAAGGTGATTGGAAATCGAGAAAGATGCCAGAATCTGGTTTCAAGGGATTATCCAGTATATATTGATAAGGTATTCAAATAAAAGAAATGCAACTGTAGAAATTCTAGTTTAACATAAATATGTTGGAATATAACAACAATAAACATGAAAACATAAATGAAGTATGGATTTTTCATTTAAAGAATGCTATTTGTACCCTAACTGCGTATTTTTAATAACTATATTCATATATATTTGGGAGCATATATTTAGCACTTAACCAAATATAGGAAAGTATTTAGTCTGAATCTTTCCAGGTCTGATTTTATATCTTTTGCTCAGGAGAGCTAAAGAAAATAATGCAATATTATAGAAGAATAATAAGCATTAAATGGAAGTAATGTAGGTGGAGAATCAACATGTAAGGAGTTACTAGCAAAAAGTTATTAAATAGTACCAGGGAAAATGTTATCAGATATAGTTAATTGCTGTAAAAATGGTAGAAAGAAAATGCCATAAAATTCGAGAAAAAAATAATGTTTTATATTTTGATTTTTAAGCAGCCAACTGATTTTCTGTATAATATTTCTAGGTTAATTTATGTAATTGGATACTTTGAGGTATTGTTGGAGCGGGAATAAAATGAATGGGCCTCACATATTCTTCACTTCCCTTCAACCAAAGTAATTTTACCTATATTTCTTATGTATTACATATATTTAGATTTCCTTTTTCAAAAGGATGCCACTGTTAAAAGCCAACATTTTATAAATTGAAAATCCTTCCTTTACATCATGGTTGTCCCTTTGTATCTTCTCAAATTTTGCTAAATATTTCTATATTTTCTATTAAAAATTACAGGCTAAAAAGTAAAAATGAAAAGTCTCCTTTAATCTCTGCCACTTTCTACCACCTAATTCTATCTCCTTCCCAAAGGGGAATTACTGTTAAGATTTTAGAGTACATTCTTATAGACCCTTCACCCTTAGTTTTTTTTAAATTGAGATATAATTCATATACCATATAAAGTATACCCTTTTAAAGTACACAGTTGATTGGTTTCTTAATTATCTTACCAATGTGTGCGACCATCTCCCTTGTCACTACCTAATTCCAGAAACCCTGTACCTATTCACTGTCACTTCATATTGCCCCTGCCTCACCTTCTGGCAAACACTAATCTGCTTTCTGTCCATGGATTTGCCTATTCTGGACATTTCTTATAAATGGGAGCATACACTATGTGACCGGTTATGTCTGACGTTGTCAAGGTTTATTCATGTATCTTTCAATAAAAACATCATTCTTTTCTTTGGTATTCATTGTTATGATATCCCACGTTTTGTTTATCAGTTCATAAGTTGATGGACATTTAGAATGTTTCCATTTTTTGGCTATTGTAAATAATGTTGCTATGAACATTCATGTACAACTTTTTGTGTGAACATGTTTTCAGTTCCCTTTTATGTACACTGGTAACTAACTTTTTGATGAACTAAATGTCAATCTGTTTACCAAAGTGACTGCCCCATTTTTATATTTTTACTAGCAGTATATAAGTGTTCCAGTTTTACCATGTTCTTGCCAACACTTGTACTTGTCCAAGCCATCCATGTGGGTCTAAATGTATTTCATTATGGTTTTGACTAGCATTTCACTAATGACAATGAGGCTGAATATCTTTTCATGTGCTTATAGGCCATTTGGGTATCTTCTTTGGAAAAATGTGTTTTCATATCCTTTACTTTTTTATTTATATAATTAATTTCTATTTATTTATTTTTTTGAGACAGAGTCTCTCACTCTGTTGCCCTGGGTAGAGTGCTATGACATCATAGCTCCCAACAACCTCAAACTCTTGGCCTCAAGTGATTCTCTTGCCTCAGCCTCCCAAGTAGCTGGGACTACAAGTGCCTGCCACAACACCTGGCTATTTTTAGAGACACAGTCTTGCTCTTGCTCAGTCTGGTCTTGAACCTGTGAGCTCAGGCAATCCACCCACCTCGGCCTCCCAGAGTGCTGGGATTATAGGCGTGAGCCAACACAACAATGGGCACCTTTTTTTTTTAGACAAGAGGCTCACTTTGTCACCCTCAGAGCCACAGCATTACAGCTCACAGCAACCTCAAATTCTTGGGCTCAAGCGATTCTCTTGCCCCAGCCTCCCAGTAGCTGGGACTACAGGCGCCAGCCACATGCCCGTCTATTTTTAGAGACTGGGTCTTGCTCTGTCTCAGGCTGGTCTCGAACCTGTGAGCTCAGGCAATCCACCTGCGTTGGCCTCCCAGAGTGCTAGGATTACAGGCGTGAGCCACCACGCCTGGCCCCTTTGCTTGTTTTTAAATTGAGTTATTTATCTTTTTTTTTTTTTTTTGAGACAGAGCCTCAAGCTGTCACCCTGGATAGAGTGCCGTGGCATCACAGCTCATAGCAACCTCCAATTCCTGGGCTCGAGTGAGTCTCCTGCCTCCACCTCCCAAGTAGCTGGGACTACAGGCGTCCGCCACAACACCTGGCCATTTCTTGGTTGTTATTTGGCGGGCTGGGGCTGGATTCGAACCCGCCAGCTCAGGTGTACGTGGCTGGTGCCTTAGCTCGTTGAGCCACAGGCGCCGAGCCGTTATTTATCTTTTTATTGTTGAGCTGTACTTGTTTAATTTTAAAATCTCTATTATGTATATTATGATGGGTAGGTCTAAAATTCCTTTTTCCTACTAAATTGCCAGCTATCCAAATACTATTTGCTGAATTATTATTCTCTTCCATATTAGTTTGTTCTCCTTCCTGTTTCAAATAATAATGTATTCATTTCTTCTGTTCCTTTATCAAAAAACTTATTCTTTGGCTCGGCGCCTGTGGCTCAACGGGCTAAGGCGCCAGCCACGTACACCTGAGCTGGCGGGTTTGAATCCAGCCCGGGCCCGCCAAACAACAATGACGGCTGCAACCAAAAAATGGCCAGGCGTTGTGGCCGGTGCCTGTGGTCCCAGCTACTTGGGAGGCGGAGGCAGGAGACTCGTTTCAGCCCAGGAATTGGAGGCTGCTGTGAGCTGTGATGCCACAACACTCTATCCAGGGTGACAGCTTGAGGCTCTGTCTCAAAAAAAAAAAAAAGGAAAGGCTTTTGGATTAAAAATTTAATAATCTGGGTCTTTCCAGCCTGCCGTCATGGCTCAGTTTGTTCGTAACCTTACGGAGAAGGCCCCAGCGCTGGTGAACGCTGCTGTCGCTTATTCGAAGCCTCGATTGGCCACATTTTGGTACTACGCCAAGGTTGAGCTGGTTCCTTCAACCCCTGCTGAGATCCCTAGAGCTTTTCAGAGCCTGAAAAAAATAGTCAGTAGTGCTCAAACTGGTAGCTTCAAACAGCTCACAGTTAAGGAAGCTGTGCTGAATGGTTTGGTGGCCACTGAGGTGTGGATGTGGTTTTATGTCGGCGAGATCATAGGCAAGCGTGGCATCATTGGCTATAATGTGTGAAGACCAAGCATTAACATCTGATTGCATTTGACTTATTTGA
>CAUYRH010072032.1:0-18007 GCA_963574655.1 Perodicticus potto
TGTGGCGGGTGCCTGTAGTCCCAGCTACTTGGGAGGTGGAGGCAAGAGACTCGCTTGAGCCCAGGAATTGGAGGTTGCTGTGAGCTGTGATGCCACAGCACTCTATCCAGGGTGACAGCTTGAGGCTCTGTCTCAAAAAAAATAAAAAAATAAAAAATAAAATAAAATAAAATGAATTGCTTTTTGGATGATTTGTTGGGGAATTTTGGAGAGGAAATAAAACTCAAATAAGGCCTTGTCTTTACCTTTGAAGCTTTACTTATTTTCAGCATAATTATTACCTGATTATTTGTACAGAATAGGTTTCTGTTTTATTTGCATTACCTGAATCATATTATTCACCTATATGAGATAAGAGGATAGCCATGTTTCTGGTTTCTATTGACAGCAAAAATAATATTAAACAACCAACTTCCACATGAATCTCCTGTATTCATAATTAACAGAGCATTAAATATATAAACATGAAATATATCAATTGGTATTGAGATTTTTGTTTTGTAGAAAAATCTTAAATTTTACAGTAAGCTTTAAACATTCTCTATGCCATTTGATAAAAGGTTTATTTCTATAATGTATTATATGAATATTTACAGTTTTCTCATGAATAAGGCACCACCACCTCAGCTTTACTTTTATTTATTTATTTATTTAGACAGAGTCTTACTTTGTCACCCTGGATAGAGTGCCATAGAGTCACAGCTCGCAGCAATATCAAATTCCTGGTCTCAAGTGATCCTCTTATTTCAGCCTCCTGAGTAGCTGGGATTATAGTTGCCCACTACAAGGTTGGTCTCATACTCCTAAGCTCAAGCAATCCGCCCATCTCAGCTTCTCAGCACCAGCTCAGCTTTAAAGAATTCATATTCTGAAGTCCTCAAGGTAAAGTTTTTGTTGTTGTTGTTGTTTTGTAAAAATAGTCTCACTTTGTCACTCTTTGTAGAGTGCAATGACATCATAGCTCACAGCAATTTCAAACTTTTAGGCTCAAGTGATCCTCTTGCCTCAGCCTCCTAAATACCTGGGACTATAGGCACCTGCCAAAATGCCTGGCAACTTTTTTTTTTTTTTTTAGGGACAGGGGTCTCATTGCTCAGGCTGGTCTGGAACTCCTGAGCTCAGGCAATCTACCCTTCTTAGCCTCCCAGAATGTTAGGATTACAGGCATGAGCCACCGCACCTGGCCTCTTAAGGTAAGTTCTATGTTTATTGACCACAGACCTTTGAAAACTAAAAGGATCCTTTTAGCATAGTAATGGAAAGGATAGAAATCGGCTATTTTTAGTTGTCAAGAACATCACATTCTAGCCAATACATTTTTTTACGTAGGCTTTTATTTATTTATTATTTATGTATTTATTATTATTATTATTTTTGAGACAAAGTCTCACTCTGTTACCCTGAGTAGAGTGCCATGGTATCGGAACTCACAGCAACCTCAAACTGCTGGGTTGAAGTGATACTCTTGCCTCAGCTTCCCGAGCAGCTGGGACTGCAGGCATAGCCATAATGCCTGGCTACAATACATCTTTTTTACACAAATAGTATAAGCCAAGTCCCAGGATGTCATTAAAGTATCCCTTATTACATGGACCAAAGATTGTTTCTAAAAAGAGCTCAAAAAGTCAAATTCCTAAATAGTAAAAACAATTTTTATGTATATATCTTTTAAAAAGTATCTATCTTTCTATATATAGAAAAAATGATTGCTCATTCCTTTAAGAACAGCACGGCCATCTTCTCATTCCTAGCTTTTTGTCGATTCCATTGTTAGAGTCTGTGCTGTTTCATGTGCTGCTAGTTTAAATTTCTAGGCAACAAAGATAACAAGTTTGGAACAGTGTGGCTTCCCAGTTCCACTTATATTTAAGAAGTAGGAGTTGGTGTAGAAACTTAGATAAAGAGCCTACCAGTTGCCAAAAGTGTTTATGTAAACATTATTTCAAATAATCCTTTTATTGGCCAGAAGAAGGTTTCTTATCTCAAAGTAGGAGACTAGGACACTGGGGCATAGAAGCTAGCTAAGTTATTTGCCTAAGATCATAGGACTAATAAAGACTGGAAGAGAATGCCAGATCTGGCCAGAAACAGATAGTGGGAGATAAACATCTCATTTGGTAAGTAACTCACCTATGTGTGTGTTTTTTTTTAATAGACGATTAAAACTTTATTCTTTTTTTTAGGGATAGGGTCTTGCTTTATTGGCCAGGCTGGTCTTGAACTCCTGGCCTCAAGCAATCCTCCCATCTTATGCTGAATTACAGGTGTGAGCCACCACATCTGGCCTATGACTGATACATAGTAATTGTACATATTTATGAGGTACGACATGATGTTTGATACATATTATACATTGTATAGTGATCAATTAGCCTTAATCATTTATTTCTTTGTGATGAGAACATTCTCTTCTAGCTATTTTTTTCTGTATATTTTCATTTCTTTAAGGGTGGGGTATGGAGAGAGTCTTTTAGTTATTTTAAAATACACAACACATTGTTGTTAACTCCGGTCATTCTGCTATGCGATAGAACACCTGCCTGTTGTCTAACTGCAGCTTTGTGCTCATTGACCACCCCCGCTTCCCTACTCTGCTCAGATTCTGGTAACTACTATTCTACTATCTACTTCTTCTTTTTTTTTAAGAGATGGGGAGGGAGTCTTGCTGTGTTGCCCAGGCTGGGCTGCTGTGGCTATTCACAAGCACAATCATAGCACAGTGTTGCCTTAAACTGCTGAGCTGGAGCAGTCCTCCAGCCTCAGCCTCCTGAGTACCTGGGACTACCGGCTCATGCCACCATACCCAGCTATACCACATTTTGTTTATCCATTCATCCCTCAGTGGATGCTGAGGTTGATTCTATATCTGGGCTATTGTGAATAGTGCTATAATAAACATAGAAGAGCACCTATCTCTTTGACATACTTATTTCATTTCCTTTGGATACATACCCAGTAGTGGGATGGCTGCACTATGTGGTAGTCGGTAGTCCTAGTTTTTAATTTTTTGAGGAATCTTCATACTGTTTTCCAAAATGCCTGCAAGAAGGCAACTTCTATCCAATAGAGGCTTCTGAATTTCAGTTTTCTGAAATAAAGATCATAACTTTTAACTCAAAGGCCCCACTGTACTTTGAGTAAAGTGCTATTAAAAATAAGGTATAACTCCAGCTACTTGGGAGGCCGAGGCAGCACAATTGCTTGAGCCCAGGACTTGGAGGTTGTTGTGAGCTGTGATGCTACAGCACTCTACCCAGGGTGACAACTTGAGGCTCTGTCTCAAAAAAAAAAAAAAAAAAAAAAAGGGTAGGGCAGCACCTGTGGCTCAAAGGAGTAGGGTGCTGGCCCCATATGCCGGAGGTGGTGGGTTCAAACCCAGTTCTCGCCAAAAAAACTGCAAACAAACAAACAAAAAAGGTATAATATTGAATTCCTTTTTTTTTTTTTTTTTTTTTTTTTTGAGATGGGGTCTCAATATATTACCTAGGCCTGAGTACAGTGGCTATTCCCATAGTGCCTCAAACTCCTCAAACTCCTGTGCTCAAGGGTTCCTCCTGCCTTCGCCTCCTGCGTTGTTGGGACTATGGGCACATACCACTGGACAGGGCTGAGTTCCTTCTTCTATTGGCAGTTTCACAGTGAACTTCCCCATATGGGGTTGCTGCTGCCCAGGTAGGGAAGCTATGCTGGACACCTGTTGGGAGCTGCTTTCTCTTCAGGTGACTGAGTAACCCTTATAGGTTCGCTATTGTGCTTTCAAACCTTTCCCCCTTTGGTTCTTTCAGTCATTGGGCGATTCATTTCTTAAGACTCAGAATTGGCTTTCAGCAAAGACTTCTTTCTTTCCAAAATGGTGTGAAATTTAGATGTTAATTGTGTTTTGCTCATCTAATTAGAAGTGTGGGTTAAGGAGTATAAAATAAGCCAGTAACTATATTTTCACAGGATACAATAAATCTCTCAGGTTGAAGAGCAAAATGGAATAAATTGTAATTAAAATAATATATTATATCATTTCATGCCAGAAGAATTAATTATTTTCAAGGGCTCTCTCTGAGAAATAAGGTTGAGAAGTTGACTAAATCCTCAACTGCTCCCTCTCTGCACCTCCAGAAGAGAAATTAAGCAAGTGTTTTGTAACATATAATTTAAATTAAAGCACTAATTATCACTTAGTAATCTCTCACAATATTATTCCTAACATCTTTATACCAATCTACTTTATCTTTTCTCCACTCAAAATAAGGGCTGTACTATAAGCTGTTGAATTTCAATAATCAATTCCTTCGTTAGATTATATATAGAATAAGAAAATAAAAATGTTGGTACTGCAAATGAAGCCTTTGATCTCTCAAAAGAAATAAAGAAGGTACCAAAAAATGTATATACATTTGAAGCAAAATAAAAACTATATTAAAATTGTAATGCTCAAGTCACATTTGACTTCTGGAATTACAAGAGATGCAAGATACAATACACAAGATGGCAAATGTTATCAGTATGTATTGAGTATTATTATGCAGCCATTCACCCTAAAATGTCAGTAAGTCATCTGCAGACAATCGGTGGTCTACTGATACCACGCAGGGAAACTCATGGAAATGCCTCTAAGCCCAATGAGAGCATTAGGGGTCCACTAATACTCTCAACTACCTATAGCAAGATAAGCAAATTCATGATTCCTTAGGATAACCCTCCTTCTAGAACATGCTCAGATTTTGGAGACCCTTGAATTTCTTGCCAAAACAGCCTGGAACACACATGAGAACCTACAGTATCCTAGACCTGTCTTCCCTAAGATGCTTCCTGGTCGTACCCCTGAGCTGGAGTGTCCATATGAATACTCCAGAGACCCCTCCTAGTGTGTCCCAGTAGAAAATAGAAAGAGAAGATGGGGGCAGCCTGTAGTGACCTCCATTTGTACTCATCCCTCAGCCCAGAAAATATTATCTATTTCTCTGGATGGAAGAAGAGTAGGCTTACTATATCTACCAAGGGGCCGGGTCTACAATAGAAAGTTACTGTGTAGAAAAATTCAAATGTGTCATTCTCTCTTAAGTTTTCATATACAGAGGAGCCACAAAATTCATGTGCAATTTCATTAAATTAATTAATTAATTTATTTATTTTGAGACAGAGTCTCACTCTGTCACCCTGGGTAGAGTGCCATGGTGTCACAGCTCACAGCAACCTCAAACTCTTGGGCTTAAGCGATTCTCTTGCCTCAGCCTCCCAAGTAGCTGATTACAGGTGCCCACCATAATGCCTGGCTATTTTTGTTGTTGTTGTTGTCGTTGTTTAGCTGGCCTGGGCTGGGTTCGAGCTCACCAGCCCCGGTGTATGTGGCAGGTGCCCCAACCTCTGAGCTACAGGTGCCAAGCCATGCACACTATTTTAAATGGCACATGAACTTTATGGCCACTCTGTATTATGTATATATCATGTCTTACATGGAGTATAGAGAAGCTATTTCCCACTGCTCACCCCTATATGGTGTAGATGGACAGAAAGCTTCCCTCTTTGTCTCAGTCTTGCTATAATGTAATTCCACACAAATGAGCAAGGATTCTTGTTAAGTGCACACAGAAGGAAAGCCGAGGGTTTCCACTCAAATACTGCAACTGACATTCCAAGCTGCTTCTGGGAAGTCAGGGAAGGAATTCTTCTCAGAGAAAACACGAGATGGTCTTCTGTCCTCTGAAACTTAGGCAAGCATATATATATATATCTCAGAGACATCTGATGCACTCTCTCAGATTCCCTCTGCCCTCACAGGGCTGGCTGCCCTGTCTCAGCCATGCACATGACAAACTATTTTGGGACCTACATGGTTCTGCTGCCCGGGGCTGACCAATTGCTTATGTGTGATGTTGGCTGCTCTGGCTGCTGCTGTGCCCGTCAGGCATTTGGAGTTTCTGGCTCCTTCCATCACGTTGAGACTTGGATGAAATATCCCAGTTAAGAGCATGGTATCTGGCTTCCCAAATGACTGCCAAAGGATCTGGATGATATGGTGTGGAGAGCGGGGGTGTTAACTACACTTGCTATGAACTTTGGCTAACAGAAATAGGAGACAGAGGGAGTGTGGCACATCAGTCTCTCCCTCCCCTCCCTGCTAGTGACTGACTGCACGGTGGCACAGTTTTATTGTTTTTTTTCTGAGACAGAGTCTCACCATTGCCCTTGGTAGGATGCCATGGTGTCATAGCTCACAGCAACCTCCAACTCTTGGGCTCAAGCAATTCTCTTGCCTAAGCCTCCCAAGTAGCTACGACTACAGGCGCCTGCCACAAATTCCAGCTATTTTTACAGACAGGGTCTCGCTCTTGCTTAGGCTGGACTCGAACTTGTGAGCTCAGGCAATCTACTGGCCTCGGCCTCCCAGAGTGCTGGGATTACAGGCGTGAGCCACTGCGCCCGGCCCTGCACGGTTTTGCCATGCAGCCTACCTGTGCATTGCTTCTCTTCCTTTTCTTTCACCCTACCTTTTTCTCACTTCCACTGTCTGGATTCACACCTACCAAATAAAGCACTCATTGTCTCTCAGAATCTGTTTTCTAGTAACTGGGCAGAAAGGCCCACTATATGAATCAAAAAAGTTAAAGTTGTGAGGGGATGTAAGGTACAAACTCAGGTAGTCTTAGAAGTAACTGATAAAGGCTGGGCGCTGTGGCTCACAGCTGTAACTCTAGCACTCAGGGAGGCCAAGGTGGAAGGATCCCTTAAGGTCAGGAGTTTGAGATCAGCCTGAACAAGAGTGAGACTCTGTCTCTTCAAAGAATAGAAAAATTAGCTAGGTCTTGTAGCGGGCACCTGTGGTCACAGCTACTCAGGGAGGCTTGAGCCCAGGAGTCTCAGGTTTCTGTAGCTAGGCTGACACTAGGCACTGTAGCCTGGGCAGCAGAGTGAGACTCTGTCTCAAAAACGAAGGGAAGGGAAGGGAAAGGGATGGGATGGGAGAGGAGGTGGGGAGGGGAAGAAAAGGAAGGGAAGGGAAAGGAAAGGAAGGGAAGGGAAGGGACAGGACTGATAAAGACCCATTCTTATATCAATACCTTCAAATGGAATGTGTAACAAATAATTGTTTCAATATGATTTTGGAAGCAATATAGTACTTAGATATAATAAAAATTTCATCTCTTTTCCTCAGACTAGTAAGACTCTTGCAGCACTGTGCAAAGCTTTGAAAACACTAAAAGGGGTTAAGACACCTGCTCTGTCCTCTGTCCTCATAATACAGTTATTATAGGATTATAGGGAGACAACAGCTACTGACTTGTATGGTTTTTGTTAAAGTGGTGTGTTACAGAAAAGTAGGGAAATAAATGAAGGTTTTAAGTATCTAGGAAGATTTCATGGTAGATGAAACTTTTGAATGGAGTTTTACAGGATGGATAATATCTGAATGGACAGGGTGGCGCCTGTGTTTCAAGGAGTAGGGCTCCAGCCCCATATACCGGAGGTGGCAGGTTCAAACCCAGCCCCAGCCAAAAACTGCAACAACAACAACACAAATATCTGAATGGGCAAAGGGGAAACAGGAAGGTGTTTCTGGTTAGTTTCAAGTCTAAGTGATGACATGGAGATGAGACTATATTTGGCACCGATGATGGACACATTGTTCCTGCATTCTTCTCACAGCATCCAACAGGGTCATGGATCCTCTAAATCTCACCTATAGAACCTGGATGAATCTATGACAGCGGTTCCCAAAGGGTTGCGACCCCTTTGTAACGATGAAAATACATCCTGCATACCAGATATTTACATTACGATTCCTCACAGTAGCAAAATTATAGTTATGAAATACCAGTGAAAATAATTTTGTGTTTGGGTGTCACCACAACATGAGGAACTGTATTAAAGAGTCGTGGCATTAGGAGGCATTAGGAAGGTTGAGAACCACTGATCTATGACATAAAGAAGATTCATAGCTCGGTGCCTGTAGCACAGTGGTTATAGCACCAGCCACATATACTAAGCCTGGCAGGTTCGAACCCAGGCCAGCTAAGCAATAAAAAGTAGCCTGGCATTGTGGTGGGTGCCTATAGTCCCAGCTACTTGGGAGGTTGAAGCAAAGAATCACTTAAGCCTGAGAGTTTGAAGTTTGAGATTGCTGTGAGCTGTGACAGTACAGCACTTTACCAAGGATGACATAGTGAAAGTCTGTCTCAAAAAAACCCTGTGGCTCAGCGAGTAGGGCACTGGCCCAAGTACCAAGGGTGGCAGGTTCAAACCCAGCCCCGGCCCAACTGCAAAAAAAAAAAAAAAAAAAAAAACCAGCAGAAGAGCAAAAATAAACCAAAGCAGAATCTAAAATTCAAATCTAGGTCTTCCAACAAATAAATTCTCAAAGGAATGTCTAAATTTTATTAATAAAATTGAACATTTATTTTTTTTTTTTTGAGACAGAGTTTCACTTTTGTTGCCCTCGGTAGAGAGCTGTGGCATCACAGCTCACAGCAACCTCAAACTCTTGGACTTAAGCGATTCTCTTGCCTCAGCCTCCCAAGTAGTTGGGACTATAGGTGCCCACCACAATGTCCAGCTATTTTTTTGTTGCAGTTGTCATTGTTGTTCAGCAGGCCTGGGCCGGGTTCAAACCCACCTGTCTCAGTATATGTGACTGGCACCCCAACCACTGAGCTACTGGCGCCGAGCCTATTTCTAATGGAAAGGTGACTTCTTGGTAACCTGGATGCCTAAGAGTCAATAAATTCATATGTATTAAATAGAATAGTTTCATTATAAGGTTAACTTATACAAGTGAAAAATAGATAATGCTCTTAGAGAGGCAGTGCTTTATAGGATATCCTGGGAATAAGTAAATTAAGCTCATGGTAAAAGATAAACTAGGTACCTATTTAACATTTACATTCAAGTATGTAATCTGTCAATTTTTGTTGACTTGGGAGTAAAATTTAAAAATTTCATTTTATTTGAGGACAGCTTATTATTTGAGAATTCTCAATTCAGCATTAAAAGTTCTACTTAAATCATCGAATTCAATGCAATTATGAAACTTAAAAGACCAATTTATGAAGGGAAGGAAAATAGAACATTTCTAAAAATCCCGAAAGACCGTACAAAAACCTCTATTGCTAAGGAGACAGATCGTGTTCCTAGTAGACTATCATCAGATACAAATTTTTCCTCTCTTTTCTTGAGGATAACAAAAATTTCAAAAATTCATTACATGAAGTATATGCTGATGAATTGATCTGATGTCGAAATTTGTCTCAAAATACTCTAGGAAAAAAGTTGATAAAAGAGTGGACAGGAGGAGGTCTATAGGCGATAAATCATGGAGATTCCTTTGCCTCTTTCTTTTGTACATATTTGAATTTTTTGATATAATTTTTATAGAATCTAGTATATTTTTAGTAGATGACAGCTGATAAATTAGGTCTAAATGTTCTGTTTTCTTCAAGAAGTTTATAAATATACATTAATTATTTCATTTTGGCTAAATATGTCCTATTTGTAGGGGGGAGAGGGAGAAGGAAGGCATAGGTTTGCCAGGAAGAATGATGGGGGTGGAGTTGTTAGATACAGAGAAAATAAAAAACAGAGGTTTCACAAGAGACAGCTTACAAGAGTCACCCACGGATTAAATAAAGAGAGGTAGGAGTTGGAAGTTTCTTTGGCTGAGTGGACGAAGGCACCGTTAACTTGTGAGACTTGTAGACTAAGGGGTTGGAAAGTGTGATGAGAGTTAGTTATAAAGAGCATGGTTTGGCTGGGCTGAGTGTGAGGTACCTGAAGGAAATTCTGCCAAGGAACATATTTCAGTTTTTCACTTTGAAATACAACAGCTTGATGTTAAAGGAAGGTGTCCTTCTTTTAAATGGGTTTGTCCACACAGTCTCCTGCCAGCTGCCTGAGGAAGACTCAGGGGCCTTTGGCTAACACCATGTTGCTGATATTGTTAAATTTAATGAAATTAAATGTTTCATTTACGTTAATCACTAAAACAAAAATAAAAACTACCACACCTTGATTGCATTGATATCTGGTAATGCGGTGCGTCACAACCATTGACTATCATTTCTTCCCAACTCAGTCAAAATTGCTCTCCTCTTTGTGGATTGAGTCACTTGACCAACGTCTAACTGCTAAACACAAGCAAAGTCCAAGTGAAAACTCTACATTTTCATTCGTTATCCCATTCGCTTTATTTTTTTCTTTTCTTTTTTTTTTTTGCTTTATTTTTTTCAAAAAGCTCCACAGCAGTTTCAAAATAATAAAATATTCATGAAAGTAGCATATTCCTGCACATAGTATTTCTCAGCTAAGCTCCGTATGGCAAAGATCAGCTCTCCCTACCCTTTCCAGGTACTTTTCCAGAGTTCTTTTGCACCATTTGCACCATTAACAGACTTCTGCTTATTTCCCTTCGTTAGTCCGTCATCATCTTACAGGTTAAATGAATACATTTCAGTAGATTATTTTTTATTTTATTTTATTTTATTTTATTGAGACAGAGTCTTACTTGGTCATCCTGGGTAGAGTGCTATGGCTTTATAGCTCATAGCAACCTCAAACTCCTGGGCTCAAGTGATCCTCTTGCCTCAGCCTCCCGAGTAGCTGGGACTACAGGTGCCTGCCACAACACACCGCTAGTCTCGCTGTCTCTCAAGCTGGTCTCCAACTCCTGAGCTCAGGCAATCCACCAGCCTGGGCCTCCCAGAGTGCTAGGATTACTGGCATGAGCCACCGCACCTGGCCCAGTAGATTATTTTTATATATCTTAGAAAGTTTTTTTAATTAAAATTATTTTTTTCCGGCTTGGTCCCCATAGCACAGTGATTACGGCGCCAGCCACATGCACTGAGGCTGGGAGATTCAAGCCTGGCCCGGGCCAGCTAAACAACGACAACTGCAACAAGAACAAAAAAAAATAGCCAGGCATTGTGGCGGGTGCTTATAGTCCCAGCTACTTGGGAGGCTGAGGCAAGAGAATCACTTAAGTCCAAGAGTTGGAGGTTACTATGAGCTGTGAGGCACTCCACCGAGGGCGACATAGGGAGACTCTGTCTCAAAAAAAAATTATTTTTTTCCTTTATGAAGTCATAACTGTGTACATTAATATTTACCTATTTATTTCTTTTGGAGACAGGGTCTCCAAAACAGAACAGAGAATCTAGAAATAAAATCAGCCTCACATTGCCATCTGATTTTTGACAAAGCAAACAAAAGCATACACTGAAGAAAAGAATCCCTATTTAACAAATGGCGCTGGGAGAAATTGTTTGCCACATGTAAAAGACTGAAAGTGAACCTGTACCTCTCACCACTTAAATTAACTCAAGGTAGATAAAAGATTTAAATTAAAGGGCAGCACATGTGGCTCATTGAGTAGGGCACCAGTCCCATATACCGAAGGTGGCGGGTTCAAACCTGGCCTTGGCTGAACTGCAAAACAGAGGAATAGCTGGGCGTTGTGGCAGGCACCTGTAGAGGTTGCTGTGAGCTGTGTGATGCCATGGCACTCTACCCAGAGCAATAAAGTGAGACTCTGACTCTACCAAAAAAAAAGATTTAAATTAAAGACATAAAACTATAAAAACCTTAGAAGTAGGCCAGGTGCGGTGGCTCACATCTGTAATTCTAGCACTTGGGGAGGCTGAGGCAGGTGGATTGCTTGAGGTCACAAGTTCAAGACCAGCTTGAGTGAGAGAGAGAGAGAAAGAGAGAGAGAGAGAGACCTCGCTCTAAAAAATAGCCAGGTGTTGTGGCGGGCACCTGTGGTCCCAGCTACTTGGGCAGCTGATGCAAGTGGATTGCTTGAGCTCAGGAGTTTGAGGTTGCTGTGAGTTGTGACAGCAGTTCAGGTTAATTTGAGGGTACAAAGAATTCAGGTTAGGGCACTCTAGTGAGGGTGACAAAGTGAAACTCTGCCTCAAAAAAACAAAAAAAAATTCCTAGAAGGAAGTGTGGGGAAAACTCTTAATCTTATTGGCTTAGGGAAAGAATTTATGAAGAAGACTCCATTGGCAATTGCAGCAACAACATAAATAAATAAATGGTTAAAATGTTTCTACGCAGCTAAGGACACAACAAAGCAAAGAGACAACCTTCAGAATGGGAGAAGATATTAACATGTTATGAATCTGACAAAGGACTAATAACCACAATCTACAAAGCAAAGCAAGCAAATCAACAAGAAAACAGCAAAAAAACCCATTAAAAACTGGGCAAGAAGCATGAACATAAACCTTTCTCGTGAGGACAGATGAATGGCCAAAAAACACATGAAAACATGATAATTGTCCCTAAATCATCAGAGAAATGCAAATTAAAACCATTGTGAAATATCCCCTAACCCCATTGAGAATGTTCCATATCACAAGATCCCAAAGGAACAGATGCTAATGTGGGTATGGAGAGAAGAGAATATTCATGTGCTGTTTGTGGGTCTACAAACTAGTATAGCATTTGTGGAAAGAAGTGTGGAGATTCCGCAAAGAACTAAAAGTAGATCTACCATTTTATCATGCGATCCCATTACTTGGTTTCTGCCCAAAAGGGAAAAAATACATTTTATCCTAGCCGGGCATTGTGGTGGGCGCCTGGGAGGCTGAGGCAAGAGAATCGCCTAAGCCCAGGAGTTAGAGGTTGCTGTGAGCTGTGTGACGCCACGGCACTCTACCGAGGGTGATCAAGTGAGACTCTGTCTCTACAAAAAAAAATATATATATATACATTTTATCCTAAGGACTTTTGCACTCAAATGTTTATAGCAGCACAATTCACAATCTGAAAGATGTGGGAACAACCCGAGTGCCCTTCAGCACGTTAATGTATACCATGCGATACTATCCAGCCATAAAAAACATGGAGATTTTGTATCTTTTGTAACACCCTTAGATCTGCTCCTAAGCAAAGTATTACAAGAATGGAAAAACAAGCATCACATGTACTCAGAATTAAATTGAAACTAGTAGATTAATAACTACATGCTCACATGAGAGAAAAACTCATTTAAATTCAAGTAAGCAGCTTGGCGCCTGAAGTTCAACGGGCTAAGGCACCAGCCACATTACACCTGAGCTGGCGGGTTCGAATCCAGCCCAGGCCGCCAAACAACAACGGCTGCAACCAAAAAATGGCCGGGCGTTGTGGCGGGCGCCTGTAGTCCCAGCTACTTGGGAGGTGGAGGCAGGAAACTCGCTTGAGCCCAGGAATTGGAGGTTGCTGTGAGCTGTGATGCCACAGCACTCTATCCAGGGTGACAGCTTGAGGCTCTGTCTCAAAAAAAAAGACAATAGAACAGGGACATGCAGAAAGTTCCAGGTATCAGCAAGGAGACCATTGTGATGAAAACAAGCAAGAAAGGGACAGAATAGAAGGACAGGAGTTCACAGACACGTCAGAGGCCAGAGTGAGGCCTCTGTTACTGTGAGTAAAATAAATCTACTCTCCACATTAATTTCCTTTGTTATCCAGGAGGCTTAGTCCTTTCTAAATGTTTCAACCAACCTGTACCCACCATGAGAAATAAATGAAAATTATATCTGCACTTGACTTAGTGTAAAAATAAGCAACAGTGTTAAAATCAAAATAAGCAGCACTCTTAGACCCCATTCCCAACTGGCCAGCAGTAAAGCTAGTACAAATGCCAGAGATCCACAGCAGATCACAAACTTTTGGAGGTGAGTTAGCATATAAGATCCAGGTGCCTCTATCCATGTGAAAATTTAACCTGTATTATCAACTTTGAAAAATATGAGTTTTTACTTCCTAAAGAATCTGTGAAATATTTAAAATATAGTTGTATTATTTTGTATGAAGAATTCATAATTATAAATTAAATAATTCATAGAACAAATATCAAAGAACAAGATTTAAGTATAAAATAATTTCCTAAACGTCAGATAGTAAATGATTATGCAGAAAAGATAAATAATGCATTCCAAATAAATATTTTAGATAATTGTAGTTACTAGATATACAATGAATTGGACTAAAATAATCTTAATATTAAGGCTAATTCAATTTTTCTTTAATTATTTATTAAAGCATTTCAAAGTCACCATGAACCAAAACAATTACTTTTAGCGATAAAAAAATTCCACATTTCTGCTTGTTACATCATTTATTCCATAAATATTAAGCACTCATTATACAGTAGCAAGTAAACATCCACAATTCTTAGCTCTCATAAACCTCAGAGCTGAGCAAGAAAACAGGAGAGGTAATTACAGTAACGTGTGACAACCTTTATAAATAAAAAGCAGCAACAGCAAAAGCCATGGGAACACAGAACAGGCACAGAACCTACTCTGCAAGCCAAGCCCACACCAACAATTAAGTCAGCTGAGTCTGCAGTGCCTAGAAAACGTCATAAAACCTTTCACATCCCTTATGTTTAAAGTAAAAATCCCTAATACACCTTTTTAAGGAAAATGACCCCTTATATTCTATATTACATGTATTCTCTGTTGTATAAATGGCATCTTATATCTTTCTCCATTTTTCTCAGTATTTCAGTTTTTTAAAAAACAAACTTCCAAATACACATCTATGATACATTTTGAAATATTGCTCTTAAAACTACTAAGGATGTTAGCTTTTACCTTAAGAGCCTACCATTCAGCCTGGGCAATAGAGAGACCCCATCTCTACAAAACATTAAAAAATTGGTTGAGTGCTGTGGTGAGCACTCATAGACCAAGATTGAGGAAGGGGGTTGTCGCTTACGCCTAAGAGTGAAGGCTACAGTGAGCTGTGATCCAGCCACTGCAGTCCAGCCTGGGCAGCAGAGTGAGACCAAGTCTCAAAAACAAAATAAACTAGCACTCTGGGAGGCCAAGGTGGGCAGACTGCTTGACCTCAGGAGTTCAAGACCAGTTTGAGCAAGAGAGAGATGCCATCTCTACTAAAAAATAGAAAAACTAGCAAAGCTTTGTGGCAGGTGACTATAGCCCCAGGTAGTCCGGAGATTGAGGCAAGAGGATGGCTTGAGCCCAAGAGGTTGCTGTGAGCTATGATGATTCCACAGCACTCAACCCAGGGTGACAAACTGAGACTTAGTTTCACAAAAAAAAGAAAAAAAAGTACCTTTGTTTTTTACAGGCTATAAGGTTCAAACAAACCAAAAAGTCCTTCAAAGATGAAAATTTATACTTTGGAAAATTAAAATAGTGCTGACACTGACAAAAAATAAGTCTATATTTCTGTTTTCACTTTGATTATCCTTGTAACTAGTTAATTTTTAGGATTATGCCACATGGTTAAAAAAATACTTTAATATTTTAAGTAATTAAAATCATACTGATCAAACGTAACACTAACAATACAAAAAGTCACAGCATGATTTTTTGTCCCAATGTCTAATAACAAAGTATTAGATTTATTCTTTCAGAATAGAATGGGTTTAAAAGGTTAACATTCACCTAAAACTCAAAGTTCTATGCAAATACATATTTAAAAAATAAAGATGTGCAATCTATTTAACATATGTTAAAATGTACATGTTGTTACAGTGTTTTCAAATGTGGCAAACTATGGGTGAGAACAGTTTGGCTCTGGTGCTTATATGACAAGAAATGAAAGATTGTCTATGTCTTTTTTTTTATTTTTTTAGAGACAGAGTCTCATTTTTGTTGCCCTCCTACCGTGGCATCACAGCTCACAGCAACTCCCAACTCTTGGGCTTAGGCGATCCTCTTGCCTCAGCTTCCCAAGTATCTGGGACTACAGGTGCCCACCACAACACCTGGCTATTTTATTCTTGTTGTTTCAGTTTGGCTGGGTTCGAGTTTGAATCCGCCGCCCTCAGTATATGGGGCGGGCGCCCTACTCACTGAGCCACAGGCGCCACCCAATTATCTTTGTCTTTTAGTCTTACAATTATTGATCAAGCATATTAGTCCCTCAAATAGAAAAAAAAAGTATACCATTCAAAAATGGTCTTATGTTTACAATGTCCAGAAAAGCTGACACTAGAAATAAAATCAATCATTTAGTCATTTGGTCAGAAGATAATTCAATAAAAGCACATTAGGCATTATGAACACAAAAATCCCTTAGATGTGATTTCTATCCCAAAGTGCTCATCTTCTAGTGAGAGTGCCTACAAGATAAATATGAATATATGTATATCACCTGTATACGTAAGATGATAAAGGAATACAGAGTAAAGGGACTTTAGCCCAGAGACAGGAGAGCAGGTCAGGGAGACTTCTTAAAACAGGTGATACCTGAACTATATTCTTAAAGTGAGAAATCAAGGGGGAGGTGAAAATGGAAGAAAATGAAGGGTTTCTAGACTGAGAACACTGTACAAGAAGAACCAATACCGTTCTATAAGTTGATAAACCAGGGATTAAATGCCTATCAGAGTAAAGCAGCCTTAAACAAGAGAATATAATCACAACTCCACATAACTAGGTATTGAGTCTAAAGGGAAATTGACGTTGTTCTACTTAAAGAAGCAGAGTATGTTGAGCATCCCCAGTCAGAAAATACGAAATCATATGTGCTCTAAAATTCAAAAATTTTTAAGCACCAACATGACACAAGTGGAAAATTCCACACCTGACCTCATGTGACAGGTTGCAGTCAAAACTTTAGTTCATGCACCAAACTATTAAAAAATTATATAAAATTACCTTCAGGCTATTTACATAAGAAACATAAATAAATTTTGTGTTTAGACTTAGGTCCCATCCCCAAAATACCTTATTATGCATATGCAAATATTCCTAAATCCAAAAAAACTAATATCTGAAAAACTTATGTTTCTAAGCATTTTAGAGTATTTCTTATTTAGATAAGAAATACTTAAATTCTAATATGAAATAATTAGTGGTAGGAAATTCCTAGAAGTTGAAAGCGATCACTCCTAATATTACAGTCACCTCTAGGTCTTTGATTACATACCAAACTAGAAAGGCTGAGATAAAAAGTCCAAAACTCTTAGAAGCAATCAAGGGATACAGCAGCATCTCAGGATGCAAAATCAATACTTAGAAATCAGTAGCTTTTATATATGCTAACACTAGTCAAGCTGAAAATATAGTTAAGGGCTCTATTCCTTTTACAGTAGTGCCAAAGAAGATGAAATATCTGAGAATTTACCTAACAAAGGACGTGAAAGATCTCTATAAAGAGAATTATGAAACTCTGAGAAAAGAAATAACTAAAGCTAAAGATGTTAACAAATGGGAAAATATACCATGTTCATGGTTGGGAAGAATCAATATTGTTAAAATGTCCATACTATCCAAAGCAATCTACAGAATTAATTCAATACCTATTAAAGCACCATTGTCATACTTCAAAAGCTTAAAAAAATAGTGCTACATTTTATATGGAATCAGAAAAAACTTCGAATAGCTAATACATTACTCAGAAATAAAAACAAATCAGGAAGTATCATGTTACCAGACTTCAGGTTATACTATAAAGCTATAGTGATCAAAACAGCATGGTACTGGCACAAAAACAGAGAGGTAACCAGGTATATATCCAGAAGACCAAAAATCACATTATAACAAATATATTTGTACCAGAATGTTTATTGCAACCCAATTCATAATTGCTAAGTCATGGAAGAAGCCCAAGTACCCATTGACCCATGGATGGATTGATAAACTGTGGTATATGTACACCATGGAATATTATGCAGCCTTAAAGAAAGATGGAGACTTTACCTCTTTCATGTTTACATGGATGGAACTGGAACATATTCTTCTTAGCAAAGTATCTCAAGAATGGAAGAAAAAATATCCAATGTACTCAGCCCTACTATGAAACTAATTTATAACTTTAGTATGAAAGCTATAACCCAATTATAGCACAAGAGTATGGGGAAAGGATCAAGGGAGGGAAAAGGAGAGGGGAGGATAGGTGGAGAGAGGGTAATTGGTGGGACCACACCTACGGTGCATCTTAGAAGGGTACAGGTGAAACTTACTAAGTGCAGAATATAAATGTCTGAACATAATAACTAAGAAAATGCCATGAAGGCTATGTTAACCAGTTTAATGAAAATATTTCA
>CAUYRH010072036.1:0-26119 GCA_963574655.1 Perodicticus potto
CCTTGCTGTCTGCTCCTCGTGCACATCTGACTGGTCAATAACCTGTCAGTCTCCAGGGCCCGGGTCTTCATTGGATGACTGATGAAGACCCACCCCCCAAAAAATCCCATATAAACCCACAGAGCAGACAGCTCAGGCGAGACTTTGGTAGGACCGCGGAGTGAAAAGATCTCAGAAGCAGACATCAGAGAGGGAATGGGAAGAGCTGCCTGTTTCCCTCAGAAGTGGATTTTGGCTGGAACCCAGAGCGGGAACAGGAAGAGCTGCCTGTTTCTCTCAGAAGCAGGCCTCACTCAGCCAAGGAATAGGAAGAGCTGCCTGTTTTCCTCCAGAGGCAAGGGAGTTTGCTCCCCTCCTGGGTTCTCTTTCCTGGAGGTTTAGTTCTTTCTCTACTTATAATTCTTTCCTATAAATAAAATCCTGACCTACCACTATTCTTCTTTCCTGTAAATAAGTCCTGACTTACCACTACTCTTGTGGTCCTTCGATTCCTTCTTCTAATCGCCTGAGAACAAGCACCTGAAATTCTGGCATCAACAGCAACCTCAAATTCTCAGGCTTAAGAGAGTCTTTTGTCTCAGCCTCCCAAGTATCTGGGACTATAGGTGCCTGCCACAAAGCCCAGCTATTTTTTGGTTGCAGTTGTCATTGTTGTTTAGCAGGCCCGGGCCAGGCTTGAACCTGCACCTGGTTATTTTTAGAGACAGGATCTCAATTTTGTTGTGGCTGTTATGGAACCTATAACCTCAGGCGATCCACCCGCCTTGGCCTCCCAAGTGCTAGCTCACTCCCAGAGTGAGAAACCTCACCTGGCCTCTAGGGCCTTTTCTTAACTTGACCTTTGGCACCAGGTTCCTCCTGGAAAGACTCAACCAGGTTACTGCTCCCCAAGTCTCCTCCCACCCTTCTGCTGGAGCCTCAGCTGGTGGTGGCTTCTCTATCAAGTCCCAGAGGTGCCCTGAACTCCTGCTGATAAACACACACATACACACAATCTTCTAACAAGCCTTCCTCAGCTATGGTCTTCCCTGTTTCAGTGAGTGCCAACTCCATCTTTCCAGCTCACCCCTCTTCATCCCCATTGCTCTCAGAGGAAGACCCAAGTCCCCACCAGGGCCCAGGCCCCCAGGATCTGGGATCCCTTCCTGTCTGCCTTCATCGCCCAGCACCCTCCTGCTGGCTCACTCTACCTTGGCCACGTAGCCTTTTTGCCGCCCCTTGTATCAGGGCCTTTGCTCATGCCAGTCTCTCTCCTAGGAGCAGCTTCCACAGACATCTGCTAGGGTGGTACCTAACTTCCTTTGAGTCTCTGCTACACATCCCTGCCACCTATCTCCCAGGTGACTCTCTTCTTTATCCCCAGCATGGATGCACAGAGTCCTATGGCCATTGCTGGGTCATGATGGAAGAAAGAGGACAAAGGTGGGGGAGCAACCAGACCAGGCAGGAATGAGCAGCAACCCCAGCATCAGCGTCGTCCAGCCCCTGCTTCTGCAGGCAGATTGAGCTCCTGGGTGGGAACCTCCATCCTGGAAACTGGTTCCAAATCCAGGTCGGGAAAGCAGGAGGGGGCCCCTGAACAAGTTTGCAGGGCCAGGCCTGGGTTATCTTTGGGGGTGGGGAAGGAGAAGGAGCCTACCTCCAGGAGGGTGGCCTTGGTGGGCCCATCCCTCACCCTCACCTCCACCCCCACCCCCACCTGGGTCCTGGTTTAGCCCCTGGCTGGGAAAGGGGAGATGTAGCTCCCACAGAAGGCTGAGAGCACTGGGGTCACCCATGGGGCCCTGAAAACCTCCCCTAGTCCTTGCCAATTTCCCCCTCTGGCCTCCCTAGAATTTTCCTCAGTGGCAAAGGCCTGGCCCACCTCAGGGAGGATGGGGGCTGGTTACTGGGGTGGTGCCCCAGGCCCCTAGCCTGCATGGCCCTGGAGGGCAGAGGGAGCTGTTCTGGGGGACAGACGCAGAGTGTTCTGAAATTCACTGACTATTCCCTTCCAAATTTCCCCATGGCATCTGCAGACACGGGCACATGGTGGGCTGAGTGAGTGAGTTGGTGAGGGTCCCTCTGGAGTGCCAGGGCCAGGCCAGCCTCCTGGGACCCAGGTTCCATCCCCCAGGGAGGACAGGGCTACTCTTTCCCCACCTCCCCTGTCAGAGGAGTCCTAATCATGATGGTTTCAAGGGCTCTAGGGGCTGGGCTGAATGTGACCCTTGGAAAGGGCGGGGCTGATACTGGGAAGGGCACTGGAGTAGCTAAGGAGAGTCCTTTCTACTCCTAAGCAGCTTCCATGGTTCCTAACTTTTTCATAAAGATTTCATATAATTTTATAATCATAAACACTTACTATTTCCAAAATGAAAAAATTTTAACTGGCTGTAAAAGAGACACAGGCTTACCGTAATACCTGAGCAGCACAGAGCAGTGTGGGGAGAGGTGAAGGCTTTTCCCAAAATCCCAGCAGGACAGGGAGAATGTGCATGCTGAAGCAGACAGACTTCAGGTCTCCTCTCCTTGCCTGGAACCCAAGGGCCAAGGTGCAGGGTGCCTCCCTGGCTGTTCCTCTGCCTTCTGTAAGTAGGGGTGGAGTGGGGTCGCCAGTGGCAGCAGAGGGCAGAGAAAGCACCCAGGGCCCCATCCTAGCCCCCCAGGCCAGGCAGCTCTGCATAGTGGTGAGAAAACCCTCTGGTTTTCTTTGGTAAAAGTCCTTTGATAACACTTTCAGGTAACCGACATCCTTTATTATTATTATTATTATTATTATTATTGCTATTATTATTATTATTATTGAGACAGAGTATTACTATGTTGTCCTCTGTAGAGTGCAATGGCATCGCAGCTCACAGCAACCTCAAACTCGTGGGCTCAAGCAATTCTCTTGCCTCAGCCTCCCAAGTAGCTGGGACTACAGGCACCCACCACAACGCCTGGCTATTTTTTTGTTGCAGTTATCATTGTTTAGATGGCCCAGGCCCGGTTCCAACCTGCCAGTCTCGGTGTATGTTGCTGGCACTGTAACCACTGTGCTATGGGCACTGAGCCCTGATATCCTTTAGATAAGAGGGAATTCATGCACCATATGGGTCAGGAGACTGCTGTAGTGGACACCGGTCCCACTTTGGGTCCCCTGACCCACTTCTGGGAGGATGCCTTGCTAATCCAGGCCCACACTTGGGACTGGGAGTGGGCATCTTGCACACAGAGCCTGTGGCCTTGGGCCGGGGTCTTCCTGCCAGATGTGAGCCCAACCTGGGAAGGATGGTGAGGACCCCACACCCCTGTCATAGGAAAGGCCCAGATGCTTGATGACCCAGTGGTCATGGGAGAGGCTGCCAGCAGGTGTTTCCTTTTTGTGTCACAGGTCAAGTGACAATGTCCACCACATTCGCTTATCCACTGATTCATTCAGCCCATGTTGACTGAGGGCCTCCTGGTTGCCAGGGCTATGCTGGGGACACAGTGAAGAGATGTGGCTGTTCCTCACGGAAACTGCAGCTGAGGGGGAAGCTGTGGCAGGATCACTCGGGCATAAGGGACTGGCCAGGAGAGTGTTGTCAAACCCTGAGCTACAGGGGGCAGCTGGTGACACAGCTGGTGGGGACAGCAGGAGGTCAGCCCTGGTCAGGGCATGTGTGAATGCCCAGATGGATGTCTGGGGCTTTGTGTGTTTCTCTGAGGCTGTGTCCATGTGTTAGTGTGTGTAACCACATGTCTGAGCATGTCTCTGTGTGTATAAATGTGTCTGTGTTAGAGGTGTCATTGTGTAATTGTGTCCATGTGTAACTGTGTCAGAGTGTATCATTGTGTCTGTGTATAGCTATGTCTGTGTGTGTAGTTGTGTCTGTGTATGGGGTGCCAGTGTGTGTCGTTATGTCTGTGTGTAGCTGTGTCCATGTGAATAGCTGTGTCTATGGGTTGTGTCCATGTGAAGTTGTGTCCGTGTGTGTCATTATGTCTGTGTGTAGCTTTGTGTATGTTGCTGCGTCTGTGTGTAGCTGTGTCCGTGTGTGTTGTTGTGTCTGCGTGTAGCTTTGTGTCTGTTGTTGTGTCTGTCTGTAGCTGTGTCCATGTGTAGTTGTGTCTGTGTGTAGCTGTGTCTATGTGTGTTGTTGTGTCTGTGTGTGTCACTGTGTTTGTATGTAGCTGTGTCCATGTGTAGTTGTGTGCGTGTGTAGTTGTGTTTGTGTGTAGCTGTGTCTGTGTGTGTCATTGTGTCTGTGTGTAGTTGTGTCTCTGTATGTCACTGTGTTTGTGTGTAGCTGTGTCTGTGCATGTTGTGTCTGAGTGTGCTCTGCAGCTGTGTCTCTGCATCCTGAACCAGTTTGCCTCTCAGCTGGCTCTCCCTTCCACCTGCCTTTCTGGATGCTCCCTTCCCCTGCGGGCACTCTGGCTTTAGGGCAGGTGGCCCCTCGGTCCCTGGCGCCGTCTCTTGGCTGCTGCTCCCCATCTCCCCAGGAGAGGGCGCAGGAGAGTTGCTGCGGAGGGCATGGTGCTGACAGGATGTCCGGGTGCTCTGTCCAGAATGCTGGGTCTCTCTTCACCCCCGCAGGCCTGGCCCTCAACACGGGCTGGGGGTGGGGCAAGGAGTGCTGGGGGCTTCCTGCAGGTCCCCTGCTGATGCTCTGGACCCACTTCCCAACAAATGGGCCTGCCCAGCAGATGCAGCTCCCCCTGTGTGCCCGTGTGTACCTGTGTGTGGCTCCACCTGTGTATGTGTATGTGTACCTGAGTGGAGCTCCCCCGTGTACCGTGTCTGTGTGGAGCTCCCTTATACCTATGCGTACCTGAGTGGAGCTCCCCCATGTACCTGTGTATGCGTGTGCACTCACCCCCCCATCCCACAGAGGCAGGAGAGTGGGAAGGGGTGGGCTGTTGTGTCTAGGGCTAGAGGGGCAGGGAAGCCACACCAGGGTGGCAGGGAAGATCTGAGGCTGCTGGGGCTGGGCTGAGTGTCACAAGGAGGCACAGGCCACCCATACCCACACCCTGCCCTGCACAGTGGTGCTTCTCCCTGGAGGACCCCTCTGTCAGGAGTCACCCGGGAGACAGGGCTGGGGCCCAGGCTGTGGGGGACACACTGCATGTTTCTGTCTCTGGACTGGATGTGCCCACAGAGGAGCCCCTCCTGGGCCTGCATAGGGCCTTAGACAAGCCCTGTGCTGCAGGTCCATGGCAGCCACTCGGGGCTGGGTGTCCCACCAGCCCTTCCTTGGCCACAGGATTATATTTAAGGCCCAGCGCACAGGCTGGTGCATCTGAGGGGGCGGCGCCAGAGCCATGGTTGCCATGACAATGCCAGTGACTGCCAGCGGGGCTGCTACCAGTGCTATTTTAGCAGTGTGAAAATGACAAAATCACAGTTAACGCAAACGTTTATAGGGAGATGCTGAGTGTCTGCCAGGGAAGGTCCCTGAAGTGCCCCTGAGTCCTGTCCTCTGGCGGGAAAGCTGCTTGGGCCTGGGTGGGGCCCACACATCTGGCTAAACCCCGTCCTTCCCAGTTTTCTTTGCCTTTTCCTCAAAGACTGAGCACCCTGGGCCTGGCATGTTACATAAACAGCTCCGGGCTGCCCAAGAAGCAACAGCCCCAGTGTCTCTGGACCCCTCAGCCTGGCAGGGTGTGGGATGAGGAGCCCCTTATGCCCCTTGTCTGTGTCTGGACTCGTCCTCTGGAAAGCAAGTTGACGAAAGCACCCAGAGCCTTGAGGAAGTCCAGGTTACCTGGTCTAATAGCTTCGCTTCTGGAAAGAAGTGAAAATGCAAACAGCTCTATGTGTCCAGGTAGCTGCCATGACCAGGTGGGGAGGTGACTGCCCAGCAGCACAGGGGTATCCACCAGAGACCCTGCTCCACTGCTGGCTCCATAGCCTTTGAGACTGAAGGTTGCATGTTTACACATGCGTGTGCGCACACACACACACACACACACCCTGGTGCTCCCTTGGGTCGAGCAAGAGCAGCTCTGTGGTGGCAGAAGGAGGTGCATCTCTGCCAGGTGGCTGGCCCCAGCAAACCAGCAGATGGACAAACAGAGCCCTGCAGCCTGGCTGCGTCCAGGCATCTCTCTTTGGAAAACATTCCCACTTTCCCTTGCAGGGAGCAGCAGATCCCAGGACCTTGTCGCCTAAGGTCAAGAACCTCCTGGGGACTGGGGACAGGCTGCCAGCTCGAGAAGGGCTACATCAGCTCTGCTGACCCCATGACCCCCCCCCCAGACTGCCCTCCGGACGAGGCCTGGTTTAGCTTCCATGACACCCACCTGGGGGTACGTGTGCCCCCACTGCGTGGTGAGGCACCTTCCCAGGCTCCATAGCTGGTACCCAGGGCTTGCATCTGTCCACTTCCTGCCACCTCTGGGAGCTGAAAGAACCAGAATACCACAGTGACCTGAAGGGACCTGTGTGGACACTGGCCTCTAGATGAAGCCTGATCTCTGCCTGACTCAGCACCCCTGGGTGTGGGGACCTTGGATGTGGGCATCAGTGGCCTTCCCGGGCTGAGGACACAAAGCTCATGGCCACCCCCATGCCAGGCCAGGCTGGCTGCAGAGAGCTTGTGCCCATTTGGGGAGGAGCTACCAGACTTTTTGAAGGGGGGGTGCTTGCAGGTGTGAGATCCTTCTAATGAGGACAGGGCTCCTGCTGACAGGGCTGAGGGTGGCCTGGGGGACACTCAGGGAAGCTCCATAATGCAGGGCTGAGGATTCCAATCTGAGCTGGCTGGACTGGAATCCCCCCACCATGTAGCCAGTGCCTGCACCTTGCTGAGTCTCAGGCTCCTCCCGTGGCTGGGCCTATAAGGGCTGGGCCTACAGCAGGTGCAGAGCCCAGCCTGCCGCGACTCCTTCAGGGAACAGGTGTTTCTGCCGTGCCTGTTGGTTCCTTTTCTGAGCATCTCAGATACTGACAAGATCCCAAGCTGATGCTGGAGCTCCAGGCCAGCTCCCACCTCTGCTCTGGTGGCCTGGGGGAAGAGGAGGCCCAAACTCGAGAACAAGCCCCATCAGCCACAGGATGCCCCCCGAGAGCTGTCCTCAGCACTTTTCAGGGACACTCGGGCAGGTGGGGCATCTCGGATGTCACAGACCTGGAAGGGCAGAGATCAGTGCTGTTGATGTTCTCTGTAACTTGTCTCTCCCCAGGCTCCCCATTTATGAGGCAACAGGGAAAAATAACCCAAGTCCCCCAAACCCATTGTTCAGATGGGCTTTGGGGTTCTGTTCAGTCTCCATCTCTCTTGCCACCCCTACAAGAGGGCACCTGGGTGAGGAGGGGAGGGTGCTCATGGGAACTCAATGGGCTTGAACAGCTACTCAGGTCCCAAAGTCCTGCCCTTTGCTGTGCCTGGTGTGGACAGGCTGCCCTGGGCTGCTGGGGAGGCTGTGGCTGGAGCCTGGGCATCCTGTTTGCACCACAGCCAACGCCGAGGCTGAGGAGATTTCTAGAGCTGAGAAGGGCCTGGGATCTGGTGAGTCTGCCCACCTCAGCCTCAGGCTGCAGCCAGAAGATACAAGACTTCTGGGTCAGAGACAAAAGCTTTTATACAGTGGCAGTAAGCGTGCAGGCACCAGCAGGTGTATCTGCACCAGGTCAGCAGGAGCCACACAGAGGGCACCAGGTAGCAGCTGCGCACACAGCAGGTTACATTACAGGAGACCTGCTCTGAGCTCAAGGGACTCAAAAATTTTACCACAAAGAAGAAACAAACCCACTATTTGCTCTGGAGGGATATAATTTCAAGCTGTTCACTCTACAGACATCCTTGAAGAGACAGGGACAGCTTGGGGAGGAGGCTGTGAGTTCTTGCTCACAGGATATGCAAGGACCCTAGCGCCTTCTCCCCAAAGGAAGCTTTGGACTCTCTTTCTGGACTTGGGGGCCCCACAACCCATCCTGGCAGGCTGCCTTCCAAACTGCCTAGTTGTCCCCTTAGCCTGGGTAGAGCTCCCAGCCCCCTCTTAGGTCTGTCCCTGGGCCCCAGCAGACCCAGGATGGGTGCCCTGGAGGCTTAGAACCATCGGCCACACGGCTGCACCCTCTCGCTTCCCAAGGGCTGTCTGGCAAACCAACTTTCTAAACATCAAGGCCCCAATTCTGCAGATGTCTGTGAAAGGGATCACTGTGAGTCGGCAGGAATCCTCCTCTGCCACCCTGTGCCCGCCTCCTCCTTGCAGCTCCCAGGCCAGGCAGAGGAGGGCTGTCCCCTTCCTTAGGGTGAATCCTAAATCACACCACTCCTGGGTGGGCCCTGGGTATGCCAAGTGGAAGCTAAGAGAGTTTAGGAAGTGTTCAGGACAGTCCTACAGCAAGGCTATTGTCTGGCAAATCCTACTTACAGTGTCCAAGCCTAAGTACTGAAGGTGCTTGTCTGACTGGGTAGATGGCTGCCTTGGGCCAAGTGATGAAAATAAAGGACATGGACTTGGTGGCACAAGTGTTAGGCAAGGTCCTGGGTGCTCGCAGCCCATGAGGAAGGTGCCATCCTTGCCCCATGCTGCAGAGGAAAGCGCTGCGCTCAGGAGGCCAAGTAACTGCCCAAGCGAGCATCCATAGACAGTGAATGGGGGCTGAGGCCCCGCCAGGCCAGCTCCAGAGCCTGCACTTCTAGTGCCCACACAAGAGAAGCTGTGCTAAAGAGAGATACATATTCACGCCCCGTGGTCACTTTCATTATGCTAGCAGCCCTGACACCCGGGCTGCAGCTACCTCCGGTGCCCTGCACCATGCGCCCTTAGCCTGCTATCGGCTCTGCAGCAGCTGGGCGACAGCCGTGAACACACCAGCAGCCTCTTGCCCGGACGCCCCTCACCTGTTGCTGTTCTACCCACGTGCACGGCGGCCCTGGGGGGGGGTAGCACCCCTGGGCACAACCCTCACCAAGGCAGAGGGGACCTGGCTAGGCACAACCGGCACCCCATCCTTAGAAAGACAGTTCTGGGGCAGTGCCTGTGGCTCAAAGGAGTAGGGCGCTGGCCCCATATGCCAGAGGTGGTGGGTTCAAACCCAGCCCCGGCCAAAAACTGTAAAAAAGAAGAAAGACAGTTCTGAGGGGCATTCCATGTGGTGCCTTAGTGGGCACAGATTTCACCAGCTTTTTCTGCTTCCTGCCTCATTCTGCACGCCTCCCAGTTACCTCCCAGATTAACTGCATGCACTGAAGTCCTTCCACCAGGCTGAGATAGTCCTGGAAGTGGCCTTAAAAAGCAGACTCTGGGGATGAGTGGCATCAGGAGGACAATGACAGGGTGGTCTGCTGGCAGGATATGAGGGAGATGACCAACCCCGAGGTTGAGGAGCTGGAGCTGAGGCTGAGTCAGGGCATGCTGAGAAAGCCAGAAATTTCTCTAGGACAGTGCTTAGAGGCCCTCACCTCCTGCAGACAGAAGGCAGAGGTGCTGGAAGCCAGACCCCCAAGAAGACTGAACACGCAGCCAAGAAAAATCTCCTATGCCAAGATGAGGGCTTCATAGGGAGCGTGCAGGACCTGAGACCCCTGGTGTGGGGTCAGTGAGTGAACTCGCCGTCTTGTGCTCCAGATCATACCTCACGTGTTAAAGAACGCAGAGGAGATGTCCCTACCTGGAGTCCCAGGAAAGACCTATCTAAGGCACACCTTGCAAGGTAACACTCATATTTCCCTCCTATAGATGCTGTAACAAGTGACCACAAAGTGGGTAATTTAAGACAACAGAAATTCTCTTTTTTGAGACAGAGTCTCACTCTGTTCCACTGATTAGATAGAGCACTGTGGTGGTGTAGCTGACAGCAACCTCACACTCCTGGGCTCAAGCAATCCTCTTGCCTCAGCCTTCCAAGTAGCTGAGACTACAGGTACCTGCCACAACATCCAGCTAGTTTTTCTACTTTTGGTAGAGACGGGGTCTGGCTCTGGCTCAGACTGGTCTCAAACTCCTGAGCTCAAGCAATCCACCTGCCTCGGCCTCCCGGAGTGCTGGGATTACAGGCTGGAGCCACCGTGCCGGCCCACACTGTGATTTTGGACTTTTGGCTTCCAGCCTGGAAGAGAATTGATTTCCGCCATTTTAAGTCTCGTGGTTTGTGGTGCTTTGCCGTGGCTCCCTAAGGAAACAGGGACCCCCCAGCCCCAAACTACCTCCCAGCACCCACATGCCTGCCTCAGGCTCAGCTCATGAGAAAGTCAAAGAGGGCCCCCCTGCTGGGGCCAGGACAGACCCAAGCCCCCTCCCCCTGACAACAGCCCCTCTTGCCCCCACCACCAGCCTCTAGCCCAAGGAGCATTTAGGAGTCTGCTCAGGACACACCGTCCAGCCTTCTGCAGACCAGGAAGGCACCAGCCCCCAGAGACTTCTCCCTGCTGAGATAAAAAGCTGGTGACGTCTGCACCATGGAGGTGGCTCTCTGCCCACCAATTTCCATGGGAGGTGCCCCTTTGTGGGGTCCCTGAACCCCTCCCCAAGCAGGCTTCTCCCAGCTGTGTACTTTGACCCGCCCCAGCCCTCAGTCTGTTCCTGCCATCTCTACCGGAATAAAGGCAGGGTTTGAAAAGCTTCAGCCCTCCCGTCCTTTCTTCCCTAGCCCTGCAAATATGTGGGCAGGAGCAGCAGCGGCAGGGGGAGGGTGTGATTGCTCTGCTCGGGTGGGCCCGGCTGCGTGGGTGCCTGAGGCAGTCACAAAGGCCGGCTTTAAATAGCTTCTCGTGGGCACAGGCAGGAAAAAGAGGGCAGCCTGGCAGGGGGTAGGCAGAGGCGGCAGAGGGGCTCAGCCACCAGCCTGGAGGTCCAAGGGAGCCCAGCATCTCTGTGAACCCCTCTGCCCTCCCCAGAGGCCCAGGAGTAGAGCTGACCCCACCCACCTGCCTCAGGGAAAGGCCCATCCTTGGGGAAAGACCTTGGTGGGCCAGGGCAGAGGCGGTGGTGCGCTATCTGGGGCATGGACTCCACACCTGTGGGCAGCTCTCTGAAAAAGGGTAACGGTATCTCTGCAGGGAGGTCCAGGAGCAGAGGGGCAGAGGTGGGAAAGGGAGAACGGTCCCTGCAGGGACATCGCCTCCTTGGACAGGGAGCTGGCCAGGCCTGGCCAGCCTGCCCCTGCAGTCTGCAGCTGACCTTGATCCCAGCTTGGTTGCTCCCTGGCTACTGCTGCCGCTCACGACGAGGTCCACTCTATTCTCTATTCTGTGTGTGCTGCTCGTGGCCCCACTGGAACCAGGCCTGCCCTGCCTGTCTCACCCCCGGGGATCCTGCCAAGACCCACAGCCTCCTCCTTTACAACAGGGGCCAATGGGCAGCCAGGCTGAGAAGGGGGCTTTATGGAGGAAGGGGTCTTTGAGCTAGAGGCAAAGATGGGTAGTGCTGGACTGTGGTTTGGCCAGAGAGGGCAATGCCTTGCTCTGCCCTCAGATGTGGCCTGGCTCTGTGGGAAGCAGCTCGGCCCTTTGTCCCTGGGCAACACACCTGGGCCTGGTGCTGAGGGCAGGTAGTCCTCAAAGGCAGCACCAAGAGCAGCGCCTGTGGCTCAGTGAGTAGGGCGCCGGCCCCACATACCAAGGGTGGTGGGTTCAAACCCAACCCCAGCCAAACTGCAACAAAAAATAGCAGGGCATTGTGGTGGGTGCCTGTAGTTCCACCTGCTCAGGAGGCTGAAGCAAGAGAATCGCCTAAGCCCAAGAGCTGGAGGTTGCTGTGAGCTGTGATGCCACAGCACTCTACCAAGAGTGACAAAGTGTGACTCTATCTCAAAAAAAAAAAAAAGGCAGCAAGGTCCCCAGCTGTGGGGGTGGGGGGCGGTGAGGCCCCCAGGAGGCCCACCACGGCCTAGCTGCTACCCTTATTCAGCAGGTCAGTGGACACTGGCATGGGGTGGACCCGGCAGTGGGCGGGAGAGGCCCAAACAGATGTCCTAATTGCACCCTTTTGTTTCCTCTGTGTATAATGAGCTGGCACCATGGAAAATCTAGACCCCTTATTAAAAGCCACCGGCCAGACACTCTGATGACAGCTGAGTCCTTGGGCTGCAAGGTTGGCACCCAGAGTCCCTGACAGTGGCAGCAGGTGGGAAAGGGCTATGGGGTGTTTGTGGACCTTGTGACCTCTGAGTTCCTATCACCATGTCTAAGAAGGCACTATAGTGGCATCTGAGCCCTGGGAACCCCCCAAGGACCTAAGGAGGGCAATACCCTAAACCCCGCCAGGCCTCTGCACCTTCAGCCCGCCCTGGATGTCCTTAGGCAACATGGCTCTTCTGGAACACAGCCTCTGAGCCCATGTCCCCAAGTTTCTGTTTGAGCCTCCATCCCTAAGTCTGTCCCTGAGTCTCTGTCCCAGAGTCTGTCCTGAGTTTTTATTCCCCAAGTCTGTGTCCCTGAGTTTGTCTGAGTCTCTGTCCCAGAGTCTCTGTCCCCCAAGTCGGGAGTTGAGTCTCAGAATCTCAAGAAGGCATCTCAAAGGCACATGGTTTGGGGCCCAGCCAGCAATGTACTCCCTCTCCCATACCCATGAGCTCTGGCTCCAGTCTCATGCCCTGGACCTGCGTCCTCATTTGAGAAAGTGGCCCTGCTATAGCCCAATGACGTGGATGAGACCCCCTGCCTGAAGCCAGTGTCATATATGCTGGCTCCTGTCATTGCTAAGGCTCTATCTTCCTAGCCCTGCCCCCACCCACACCCCACACCCACGCTGGCGGCAGCCTCCCTCGTGATCCCTGACCCCATCCCCTAGCCACGTGCAGGGGCCCCTGCAGGCTGCTGCCCCCAAACCCCAGCCCAGTGTGCTATGAACAGCCAGACAGGAGGCTTAGCTGCAGCTGTAGCAACAGAGAACGTAACTGGCCACAAGGCCAGGGCTTTATTTCATGCTGGGGCCAAAGAGCCCCCCCAGCCCTCTCCACCCTTCCACCAGGACAGATGTCCACTCCCACCTCCTGCTCTCGATCCCATCACACAGAGCAAGACCTAGAAATCGGAGTCACTGTCCAAGTCTAAAAATTCACAGCTTCTGCAGGGCCTGGCGCCAAGCCTAGCTGTGCCGCTCTGCCGGCCACCCAGTCTCGCCCACAGCAGAGCACTAGTGGGCCTTCCAGCAAGGCGCGTCCAAGCTTGGGCCAAGGCTTCCTCTTGTTTCAGGAGTCAGTTGTCATCCCACCTTGAAACACGCAGCAGGCAGACGGAGCTCTGGGCCCTTCCTCCCAGGAGTTCCTGGCAGCCACTTGGGCAGCAGGATGGCCCAGGAGATGAGGGACCTCACATGGTGTATGCTGCCCAGTAGATGACATTGACAGCCACAAACGCCGCAGGGAACACGACTCGGGCGTAGATGTCGATGGTGTCTGCGTCGATGGGCTTGAATCGTGCCCGGATGCCACCCTGGCCCCCCGAGCGGGGCTGCCCTTCCCTGGTCTCCCCGGTCTCTACTTCCACCGACCTGTAGGAGCCCATGAGGTTCCCCGGCACGCGGCACTGCCGGCGGGAGACGGCCAGTTCCTGGGTGACGCCGGCAGCAGAGAGGGAGAAGAGAACGATGGCGTTCCTCACATCCATCTGCACAGGGGAGTAGGACCTGAGTTTCACGGCACACTCCTGAGTTCTGGGCCACAAGGGCTCTCACACAGGATGCTGTGCTGGGTGGGCACTGCTGTGACCCATATCAGGCCAGAGCTGAGAGCCCTCACCTGCCCTCCCCTGCCCCACAGGTGACCTCTCCAGGACCCCCATCAGGGTTGGGCTTGGGCCAGAGTATTGCCCCACCCTTGAGCCAGGTGGGGCTGTCCTAGTTCTGAGCCCTGACAGGTGTCAGGCCGCTGGCCCCACCTCTGGCCTCTCACCTCTGCCCTCGGCTTCGTGACCTTGACTTTGGCCTTTTGCTTCTTCCTGTAATCAGCATTAAAGTGGGCAAAGGCGTACTCCACCAGGGCTGCAAACACGAAGACGTAGCAGATCCAGAAGTACACGTCCAATGCCTTGATGGCCGACGCCCGTGGCAGGGAGGACCGGGCACTGACCATGAGTGTGGTCATGGTCAGCACCGTGGTGATGCCTGGGGGCAGGGTGGCGCCACCGTTGGAACCCTGCTGTCTCCCCTCCCCACATCCCCCCAGCAGCACCTGGGACCCCAAGGGTGGGAGGGGGTCCAGCAGCCCACCATGCCCCCCCCAGGACAGTGGGCACAGGGAACTGGAGGGCACAAGCTGACCAGGTGTAGGTCTGGCCCCTGGGGCTGCTCTTCCCCAGCGCCCCGGACGAGGGTGAAGTTCCCGTACCCAGAGACACCCTGGCAGGCACTGCGGCCTGACTGATCCAGAAAGAGACCCAGGACATGGCGACCAGCAGGATGGAGGGCATGTAGGACTGGATGATGTAGACGCCCCGGTTTCTCCGCAGGTGGAAGTGCAGGCTGAGCCGAGGAAACTGGCCGGCTGCCCCGACAGCCACAGTCAGACTGGCCTTCACTGCTGACCCACCAGCCCATGGGACTCCAGGGGAGAAGCCCCCTTGGTGGGTATTTGGGCCCAGTGCCAGGCTTCCCGATAGCCCACACAGCCTGACACACTAGGGGTCCCCTGCCCTTGGCCTGGCCCTGTGGAGGGTCACCCAGAGAGGAAAGGAGGGAAAGAAGAGTCCTATTGCACTGGCCCTGCCGGACCCCAGCCAGTGGAGGAGGGCACACCTTTGTCTCTTCGTGCACAGCCTCACCCTGTGCTCACCACTCCGGGTAATAGGCCAGCAGCAGTGGGCAGGGGCAGGAGGGTCCATAAGCCAAGGGGCCCGGGGAAGACTCAAGCCCTGAGCCCTACAGTCCTAGGGCTAGGAGAGCCCCACACCTGCCAGTCCCCCTGAACCCGGAGTGCTGGGAAGTGAGAATGGCCCAAAGAAGAAGATAGTGAAAAGCTGACCCGTGTCCATACAGCGGCGCCTCCTAAGTCCCTGGTTCAGGGGTGGCCAGTGCCAATTAGCAAGCTCCTAAGTCAGTGGTTTCCAGCTGCACCCTTGGGGGCCCTCAGAACCAGCAGGCAGCTCCGTTAAAATGCATCGGAAACCTACAAGTCTGCTTGGGAGGAAAAGGGAGCACACAGCCGCCGTACCCGACTTAAAGTTCATCAGCTCCGTGGTGAAGCGGTAGCTGGTGATGGTGAATTGCGCCAGCTGCAGCTTGTCCAGACCGTGGATCTGCTCCTGGCTGTCCGACCAGTAGTAGACGACATCTTCAGAGGAGTAGCCATCTGAGGAAGAGCCCACCGTGGGCAGCAGGGCCCCAGCAGGGGCTCTGTCAGGGCTCTGGTACCACACCCAGCACCTCCAGGCAGGTGGACGGGGCAAAGGTAGGGTCACCATTCGGGGAGAACGCAAGGATCTGTGCATGTCCGGCTTCCTCGGCCCACTCCCCAGGCTGGGCACTGACCACGGGCTGAGCTCCAGGGTTTCTGCCCCTTCTCTCCTTGCCCGGGCTCCTTGTTCATGTGGAAGCCTATCCCAGGCACTCCCCTGCCCCCGAGCCAGGCCAGCCTCATCCAGGCCCTGGCTGTCCCCCGGGAGAAGCCCCCAGAGAGAGCCTTGTCCCACACAAGTGTCCACTCACAGCTCTCCAGGTCCAGCACACACTCCTGCTTGTCCATGGGGTACTTGGCCAGGTCCATGTCGCAGGCCACTGTGGAGGTGATTCTGTCCAGAAAGCACGCAGTGAGGCACAGGGTGAGGCTGGTCCCCCTGGAAGCCTGGCAGACCCTGCTCCCCAGGGACCTCACAGACTTTGTTTGCAAGTTGCCCAGCACCTGGGTAAAAACTGAAAACTGTGGCTGACTCTATAAATATTTGTGAGTCTTGCTTTGGGACTATCGAGATTTTCATTCATTCTTTTCACCCTTTAAAATGCTTGACCATTTGCCTAAATTGGGGGCAGAGAGCAGCCTAAGCACTTGGGCACCGGTCCCAGGGATGCTGGCAGCAGCCCGGGTTCAGGCCCAGAGTTGCCACATGCTCTGATTTCCCAGAAGAAGTCAGACATGTAAATTCCTATGTAAAACCTAATTTTTCAGGCCGGGCACAGTGTAGCACTGTGGGAGGCCGAGGCAGGTGGATTGCCTAAGCTCACAGGTTCGAGACCAGTCTAAGCAAGAGCTGAGACCTCAGCTCTAAAAATAGCTGGGAGTTGTGGCGGGTGCTTGTAGTACCAGCTACTTAGGAGATTGAGGCAAGAGAATTGCTTGAGCCCAAGAGTCAGAGGTTGCTGTGAGCTGCGACACCATGGCACTCTATCAGGGGGTGACAAAGTGAGACTTTTCTCAAAAAAAAAAAAAAAATAACCTGACCTTTCAAATGGCATCAACTAATTCCATTTGTGAAAGTCATAGGGCAGTGAAAACATTCAAACGCACACACATATGCTCACTCACAGTGGCTAATGGCAGTCCAAGCGTCCAGGCAGATGGATGGACAGATAAGCTGTGTGTGGAATGGAATATTATTTAGCTGTAAAGAGGAGCGAGGGCTGACACAGGCCACAGCATAGGTGGACCCAGATGCATAAGGCCGAGTGGAGGAAGCCAGACATGAGGGCACAAGTGCACCTCCACATACACAGAGCGACTGGGTGGGTAGACCATGGAGACAGAAAGCAGAGCACGGTTGCTGGGGGCTTCAGGGAGAGAGGACCAGGGTGTGACTTCTGGAGCGATGAGGATGCTCTGGAACCAGGCACAGGTGGAGGGTGCACAATGTGGTGAGTCTGCTAAAGCCAGCGAACGTCCACTCCAAAGTGGTTATTTTATGTCATGTGCATTTCACCCCATTTAGAAAAACAAAAAGGCACTGCGCTGGCCCAAAGCCACATCTGTGGCTTCCTGTCACAGCCCTGGAGTTGATGCTTCCCGAGCAGCTGCCGGCTGTATGAGGATATAAATAACAGCAGCTCCTGCCCGGCCCCAGCCTGGCCCCAGCAGCAGCATCTTGAGTCTCCTCTAGCCCTGTAGGGTCCCACAAGCGGTGCTGGGCCTGGGCAGGCTACCTGTAGGATCTGGGGTGAGGGTCCCCCTTGAGTGGTGCTGGGCCTGGGCAGCTCCCTGCAGGCCCTGGGTAGGAGCACTGCTCACCGGATGCTGTACAAGATCACCCCGTCAGGCTGTAGCCGGATGAGCTTATTCTCCACAGTCACATCATGGAACCAGGCAGACTTGGCATTGACAATGAAGGTGTCAGGGAGCCACAGCTTGTCCACAAAGCGGCTGTCCAGGCCCAGGGTCTCGTTGGTGTGGTTGTAGGACAGCCTGCTATCACGCCAGCTCTGGTGTAGAAACACTGTCATGGTATACTCCTGCGGGGAGGGCAGTGCTGCGGTCAGTCCTCGCTTTGCTCCTAGGGCACATGGCCTGGGGGCAGAGGCTGGCCAGGCACCTACCATGTTTGCCTCCGAGATGTGGTCAATGCTGGCCACCTCAAGGGCCAGGGCCACGTTCACAGGGGGGCCTGCAAGGAATAGGTGGGGTGCAAGGAGGGGCTGAGGCAGGCTCCAGCATGGCCTCCAGCTGCCACCCCTGGCTGCCTTGCCAGGCCAGGCTCTTCACCCAGCAAGAGCCCAGGGAGGCAGGATTGAGGAACAGCCACCACGTAGTCTGCCATCATGGCCTGAGGAAGTCCACTTCCCAGCTGTCCACATGGGGGGCTTGGCACTTGAGGTCTGATGGAGCCCAGACAGAGAGCCAGGCTGCTTTGCCTGCCCAGAGCCCAGCCGGACACACACCCATGGTGACCCTGGGGTTGAGCAGCTCCTGCCCACCATGTCCCAGAAGGCTGCCCTCACCTCCAATGCCAGGCCGGAAGTTGCGGGCATAGCCAGCCATCAAGCCGTCCAGGTTAGGGAGCCAGGATATCTCCAGGTTGGAACCCACATAGTCACCAATGTCATTCATTGCTCTGGGAATGCAAGGGCAGTGGGTCAGGACAGATAGGGACTACTGAGCCTGGGCCCCTTCTGGCCATTGTGGGCACCGGGGTCAGGACAGGCACAGGACCACCATGGGAGCCCTCATAGGCTGAGGCTAGTCCTGGACTCTCCCACCTACCTCTGCTTTAGCTGCCCCGAACTAGGCAGAGCCCCCCAACCTGGGCTGAGACCTCAGGCTCACTCAATACAACTGTGAGGTCAGGCAGACAGCCTGCCTGAGAGGCTTCAAAAGACCCCAACAGGGGCACGTAGCCTCCTTGACAGCTCTGAGAGGAGTATGGGGAGGAGGCAGAGGAGCAGGTGGGTGCAGCACCCCAAAGCTGTCAGGGTTCTTTCTTTTTTTTTTTTTTTTTTTGAGACAGAGTCTCACTTTGTCGCCCTCGGTAGAGTGCCCTAGCATCACATCTCACAGCAACCTCAAACTCTTGGACTCAAGCAATTCTCTTGCCTCAGCCTCCCAAATAGCTGGGACAAGTAGAGTGCCTACCACAATGCCCAGCTATTTTTTTTTTTTTTTTTATAGTTGTTTGGCAGGTCCGATGTATGTGGCTGGCACCCTAGCTGCTGAGCTACAAGCGCTGAGCCGAGCCTCCTGTTTTCTATCCCTTCCCAGGAAGGCCCAGCTGGGTCCCCTTGGCCCCTCAGTGGCCATGTGCTTCTAGGCTCGGCCTATGATGATCTTCTCTGTCCCTGGCAGGGCCATGGTGGTGCCCACACGTGACTCAAAGCAGCAATATGAGAAAGATGTCATGGGTCCCACATACACAGTGCTGCCAGAATACAGAGCTCCCTAGAAGACCCCATAGCTGCCCAGTCTCTGGACTGCGTGAACAGCATCCAGACACATATCCACCACAACCGCAGAAAGTGACCTTATTTAGGAACGGGATCTTTGCAGATAAAGTTAGTTATACTGGATTAGGGTGGACCCAAAAGCCAATGACTGTCCTAACAAGAGAAGACAGAGACACATAGGGAGAAGCTATGTGCCAACGATGGGGCAGAGATGGGAGTGACGTGTCCACAAGTCACAGAGCACCGAGGCTTGCCAGAGCCCCCAGACCCTGGAGGGGTCCTGGGACAGGTCTCCTTAGGGAACCAGCCCTTGACTGCAGACTTTGGGCTTCCAGAGTTGAGAAATGCACTTCTCATTGTTTTAAACCAGTGAATTTGTGGTCATTTGTCATGGCAGGCCCAGGAAGCCCACAACAGTCCACCTGTCCACAGATAGAGGACAGTCCAAGTGGGAGAGGTGAGGGCTCAGGATCTGAACCAGTGTCCCCACTCCCCAAAAGCCTAGAGGTAGACTCAGCCCCAGTTCAGACATGGCCTCGAGCCCCGTACCCCAAACTGGGCCACCCCAGCAAGCCACCATGAGAAGACTTTGGTCACCCCCAGTCACGCTTCCTCCATGCCCGGTTCTCTACCACCTTCCAACTACCCCCTCACAGGCTGCAGCAGCCCGGCCAACTCTGCCTGTGGGCCCACGCAGCAAGCCAGGCACAGGCCTCAACGCCACACGGGCCAGCTGCAGCTCACCCTCTCTGTTTCTCTGGTTGCGGCTGCTCAGGTCCACTGCTCTCCCAGGACCAGTGTGCCCTCCAAGCCTCTACCTGCACCCCCCAGCACCCCTAGGCCTGCAGCAACTGCCGCCTGGTTCCTGCCACCTCCCGCCTCATTCCTGAATGCCAGTGCACCCACCCGAGTCTTCATCACCTCTCCCAGTCCCCGGGAACACTACCCCAGGCTCCCTCAGGAAGCTGCACCTATCCACCCCTGTGACTAACGTCTGAAGGGTGACCACTGGGTGCCCGTCCCATTCTAGGGACACAACTGGGTCCCTAGAACAGATTGTTGCAGTCCAGGTCCCGTGGAGGTCCAAGTCTTGAGGGGAGCAACAAAGTGAGTGTGTTTCCATGTGACAGGCAGAGGTGGGGTGGTGAAGGGAGAACTGATGACCCCAGAGAAAGCCACACCAGAGCCCAAATGAAGAGGAATGTGGAGCCAAGGAGAGGGAGAGGCAGATCTGGAGGGCCCTATGCCCAGGGTAAGTCCAGGACCCGCGAGGGCACAGTGTCCTATTTGTCTGCTGGCGGGAGAATGGCCAGCTGGCATTCTAGGTGAGAAATGGGGGGGGAGGGGCTGTTCCCTTCTTGCTTCCAGAAGATGGCATAGGTTGTCCTCCCTTCATGGCCAGGGGCTTACTCCTGGCACTGCCCTCATGTCCCCCAGTGAGCCTGGGACTAGGGTGGGGAGAAGGGGCACTCATGTGTGTCACCACTCAGAGTCAGGCAAGATATGTGTCCCAGGAAGGACATCTCCTCATGGCCCCATTCTCAGCAGGCTGGATGGCAGCCTGGCTGTTCCAAAAACAAAGCCACATCCAGACCCTTTACATCTGACCTTCAGGGATCTTCTGTTTACATTTTTAATCGTGTTTTACTCAGGCCAGGAATGAATTGAATTCCACCTTATTTATACTTTGTTAGCAAAGCGCCTATCCTGTCCCCAACCCTGCGCCAGGCCACAGCCTAAGGGCCAGAGAAAGCAGTGTCTGTCTGAGTGGACAGCAACCCCAACACCTGGCTGCAGTGGTTCCTCCTACCTGGGATGGGAGTAGCTAAGGAATGTCTGCTTCAAGGTCGACCTCTTAAAAAAGCCAGCATATGACACAAAAAGATCAGTCCTAGTCAGAAGGGGCAGGGCCTGGGTTCCTCGCTACAGGTGTCTCTCCAGCCCAGGGGGATTTCTGGAGCTTCCAGGGCCCACCTGAGAGTGAGGTACAAGGAGCTCAAATCCACTTAGGGTGTAAGGGAGGGCAGGGACACCTGTGCTGCACCCCACAACCCTTCCCATCAGGTCACCAGAATCGTGTGTGAAGTGTGAATCTGATCCTGCTGCTCCTTGGGGTCCTGGACTTACCCTGGGCACAGGGCCCTCCCGACCTGCCTCTGCCTCTCCTTGGCTCCACATTCCTCTTCCTTTGGGCTCTGATGTGGCTTTCTCAGAGGCCATCAGTTTTGTCCAACCCACCCCACCTCTGCCTGTCACATGGAAACCCACTCACTTTGTTGCTCCCCTCAAGACTTGGACCTCCACAGGACCTGGGCAGCCATCTGTTCTAGGGACTCAGTTGTGTCCCTAGAATGGGACAGGCACCCAGGGGTCACCCCACAGACATTTCCTGCACAGGTTAGGAACAGCTTCCTGAGGGGGCCTGGGGAAGCATCTCCCAGGACTGGGAGAAGTGATGGCTACACATCATTTTCAGGCTCCCCAGGGCTCTTTCCTTCCTTCCCAGGGCAGCACAGCCAACAAGGCAGGCAGTGCAAGTTCTGCATGGAGGAAGATCGTCTCGGGGCAGGGTGTGGACTCTGACAGCAACGTCACAGACACGGGGAGGGAGCCACCAGCTCACCTGGTGGCCTCAGAGCCCCTCAGCAGCCTGGGATTTGGGTTTCCTCTGGGTAGATGGACAGAGGAGCTTAGAGACATCTGCCAGGCTCCGCATCACACTTGGATAGTGGGCGCCACAAGGACTTTCACTGTCCACCTTGGCGGGTCTTGGTGACTCACTAGGCCTCCCCCATCCCGGTCCCACTGAAAAACAAACCTACCGTGTCACCACTCTCTGCCTCTGAGGATAGAAAGGGAAGGTGGGTGTAGCTGAGCGAGGCAGCAGGGTCCTCCCCCCTCCGAGGATCCTGCCACGGTGCACACACAAGCCCACAGATCCTGACAGCTCTGCCTTCAGAGCAACACACCACACTAGCATCTCAGTTGCCAAGGCGAGGACGAATACAGCTTCCCCAGAGACGAGGTGCAGCAGCCCGGGAGGGCCACCCCTGCGGCACAAACCTCACCTGTGTGCAGGTCTTCAGATTGTGGGCTGGCTCAGGAAAACTGTACAATGCACCCCTTCTTGCCCCACCCAGCCTTTCCCACTAGAACTGCTGGGACCCGGACTGTGGACTGTGGGGCAGAACAGGTCCCATGGTCCTCCAACACTGGACCAGGGACTGGAACCCAGAAAGTGGGGAGGGAAGACAGAGGCCGGCTGTCCTGGTTTCTAAGTGGAAGGGACCTTGTTGGGGCAGCAGCTCTGTGAGGATGGCAGCCGGCTAAGTCTGAAGGTCACCAGCAAGGGCTGCACTGGCAGCTGCTCCCCCTCCCCAGTCCCTTCAGCCCCACCCATGCAGTGCCATTGCCAGGCTAAAGTCACGAGCAGGAGGTCCAGCCCAGCACACGTGCACAGAATCATCTAAAAGGAGAGACTAAAAGACTAAAATGTAGCAAGATGGTAACTATTTTTAATCAGAGAGTGAGAAGGAGCTCAGCACAGCAGTGCATCCACCACCACACAGGGTGCCCCCCACCTGGTACCCTTTTCCTAGGGATGGAAACCACGACAGGCCCTGCTGCTAGCCAGGCGGTGACTCCAGCTTTCCTGCCCAGGGAGTCAGCACACAATCCCTCACCCACTACCCGAGGAGCCAGACTCAGGTCAGGATTCAGGATTTTCCAGATTTTAGAGTGGGATATGGTTGCATCTGCAGATGGGGGAGGGGGCTCTGGAGAATTTCCTGGCAGGAAATGCACACACAGGCCCCTCGAGTAGGATAAATAAAGGCAACCAGCCTCGTGTCAGTACAGGACAGGATTTGCCATCAAATGAGGGTTTGTGTCAAACTTGGGCTAAAACTCAAGGGGTTTCAGAGCCATTCAGATGTCAAACTCTTGGCTAGCTGGCTATGGGCCTGGGCTGGCAGCTGCCCCCAGCCCCACCGGCCCGTCATCATAGCCAGGACTCTGTCTCCATCCTTCCTGTTGCCTTGAAGTGGGGGAAGGAAAAGGAGAAGGGGCCATTGGGGCTGCAGAAAGAACACAGCCCTGCCAGAGTGATGACCCAGGCGTTCTGCCCCTGGACCCCCACAGAGAGCCCCAACAGCCCTGCCAAGAGTTATATCCATCCATCTCTGGTGTCTAACAATCTTCAGGGTCCACAAAATCCAGAATGCTGGGGGACTTGTTTCCATTTTTGTTTTGTTTTGTTTCTGAGCCCTTGCACTGAGGTCATTTTCAAAACCCCCCCTAACTGCCTTCTCCTGACTCTGGCGCAAGGTGACCAGGCTCAGTATCAAGACCCAACATGCCCAGGTGACCTGGGAGCCCATTTCAGATACACAAAGAGGGAGAAGCAAGCGGCAGGTGTTGGTGGCCGCAAGCCAGGGGGAGGGAGCTCAGCCCCAGGCTCTTCTCTCTAGCCTACTCCTTCTCTGGGGGGGGGGGGCAGCCCCGCAACAGTTAACAAGAAACCCAGAGCCTCTTTCCCATTGACGGCACCTGGCCGCCATCCACCTGCATAGCTAGGAGTCAGTCTCTGCCATTTGAAAGAGCTCCTGACAGGACACTGTCCCTCCAGCATCCCGCCTGCCCTGCCGCTCCTGAACAACCCACAGACAGCCCCCCGGACGAGCCTTTCCGCCGGTCCCAGACCACCAGCTACTTGGTAGCTCTGCCCCCCCCGGGAAAGGGAGCACCCTCTTCCCGGTGTTGTGGGACCTTTCCTTCCTGCCTGCAGCCCGTGCCATCCTGAGTGCTGAGCTTCGCGCCTGGAAGGGCGCCAGCCAGGCAGGGACCGGCCAAGTGCCGGTGGGGGCCGACGACACCGGACCTCTCCAGGACAGCCAGGGAACGGGAAGAACCGCGAGCCGCTCCGACGCCCTGTCTGGCCCTGTGGCCCCGCGTTCAGCGCCAGGACCACGGACAGCGCCGAGGGGGGGGGCGGCGGGAGCTCCGCGTCGGCGTCCAAGGGCTGCGGTGCGAGTTAGCACGGGAGCGCCCGCGGTGGGGAGACCAGGAGGGTGTGGGTACCACCAGGCAGACGCGGCGGGGTCCGCACTCCCGAGGTTCTCCGGCCTCCCTCCCACCCGGAGACTTCTGTCCCCCTCCTGTCCCCCACCTCCCGTGGGCCGCGCGAACCCTGGCCGGCTCACCTGGCGCCGCGGGGACGCTGCGTGCAGAGCAGCAGCAGCAGCGGAGGTAGCAGCCAGGCCAGCGCGTCCATGGCTCCGGGCGAGGCGCGGGACGGGGTCCGGGCGCCTCGGGCGCACGCGAAGTTGCCGAGCCGGCGACCACGGCGGCACAAGCAGGCGAGAGCCCGGGAGCGCGGCGCGGGCGCTGGGGGGAGGACAGAACGCCGGCCCGCCCCGGCCCGCCCCGCCCGCGGCCAGACCCCGCCCCCAACCGGTCTCCCTGGGTCCCACCTCCGCCACCCCAGCCGCTAAATGAGGGTTAGTGTCCGGCCGCGCTCCCTGACAGGGGCCTGGCACTCCTGACCCCACAGTCGCCTCTCTCGCGGGCGGCCCGTAGATCCCTCCCCGGGGGCAAGACCCACGTGGACACGGCGGACAGAAGTGAGCGGCAGAACCTCCTCCGAAGCGAGACTTGCGGGGTCGCTTGAAGGGGTGCAGGTCCCAGTTGCTGGGGTTGGCAGCGCGGGCTGGGGCGAGGAGGATGCCACCGTCCCCGCCCTGCAGCCATCCTCACCTTCCACCTGGACAGAAGCCTCCCAGCAGCCCTTCCGCAGAGCAGTGCTAGTCCCTGGGGACCCTCCGCAGAGGACGGAAGGGCCACTGTGGCACTCCACCGTTTACAGCCCTCCATGGGCCCCGCTCGCGGCTTCGCTGTAGTGGGTCTCACTATTTTGTCTCAATCATTTTGAACATAAAGTTTTTCTGCAGCTTCCCTTGAAAAGCTGATCGTACACTTTAACCATTGTTACCACTCATTTATTCACATCTGGACTCCCGCTAGCAAGCGGTGAGCTTCTTATGCAAATGCTTAAAATGGGGCAAACTTGCCTCAAGGCTGCGTTAGTCCCGGTTGGGTGACCACGGCCAAACTGTAGAAAGGGACTTGCTGAGGCGAGTTTTCAGCCCAGCCACTGGTGTGGAAAGTGGAAAAAAGGGCTAGTTCCCAGTTTACTTTCCTAAATCCAGACCCCCTTGGGCTTCCCCAGCCCCAACTAAAGTGGCTGCTGTGGGTCCTGGGGCCCTGGTATCCAGTGTTCCTTGGAATCCTGCCTGGGTCTGTGCTCCGCACAGCTCTCCCTGGGCCTCAGCCTCGCTCTTTGGGAGAGAAGTTAATCTGGGAAAAGTGTCCAGAGCCTGGCCTGGAACCAGTGAGACCTGTGAGTGTCCACAGGTGTTATTTTTATCCTCCCTCCAGAACAGGGTCTTGCATGTGAGCTCCTTTCAGTGTCCTGTGTGTCCGGGTGTGCAGCTTGCCATAGGTGACAAATGTAGGAAACCCTAAGGCTCAGGGTCATACAGCACCTTGTTCATGGCCTTGGGACGGTGCAGGCCAACCTTCAGTCCTGAGCATGGGGACATGCAATGAAGGGACTTTGTGTCACGCCCCTTTCCTTATCTGAGAAGGTCTCGGCGGTGCTCATAGTCTCTGAGGAACATTGTTAACCACGTCGGGATGAATCAAATGCTGTCTATTTTTTTCACACCACTCTGTGGGGGCATGAAACAAATATTGAACTTTCCCTGAAGGGATGCACATTTTGTTACACGCAGCTCGGGCTAAACTGGACAGGTTTCTTAGCCACAGCTCTGGTTGTTGTCAGCATCGACTAACTTGTCTTCCTCTAGTCCTGGAGGCAAACACATTTCAAAACCACAAACAGAAGCAGGTGACAAAATCTAAACACATTAGACTGGAAATGCCATGCCTGTCATTCACAGATTGCTCCCCCAGAGTCTGCACTTTTCATTTTAATTCGGTATTGTTTGTAATTGGTGTTTCAGTTCGGATCTGAAGAGTTTTAATTATTCCTTCTTCAAGTTGTTTTTTCTTTTCTTTTTTTTTTTTGAGACAGTGTCTCATTTTGTCACCCTTGGGTAGGGTGTCATGGCATCATAACTCATAGCAACCTCAAACTCTTGGGCTCAAGTGACTCTCTCTTTTTTTTTTGAGGCAGAGCCTCAAGCTGTCACCCTGGATAGAGTGCCGTGGCATCACAGCTCACAGCAACCTCCAATTCCTGGGCTCAAGCGAGTCTCCTGCCTCTGCCTCCCAAGTAGCTGGGACTACAGGCATCTGCCACAACACCCGGCCATTTTTTGGTTGCAGCCGTCATTGTTTGGCGGGCCTGGGCTGGATTCGAACCCACCAGCTCAGGTGTACATGGCTGGCGCCTTAG
>CAUYRH010072037.1:0-26222 GCA_963574655.1 Perodicticus potto
ACCCATGAATGGATTAATAAATTGTGGTACATGTACACCATGGAATATTATGCAGCCTTAAAGAAAGATGGAGACTTTACCTCTTTTGTGTTTACATGGATGGAGCTGGAACATATTCTTCTTAGCAAAGTATCTCAAGAAAGGAAGAAAAAGTATCCAATGTACTAAGCCCTACAATGAAATGAATTTATAGCTTTTATATGAAGGCTAAAACCCAATTATAGCCCAAGAAGAAGGGGAAAGGGGAGAGGGAGGGGAGGAGAGAGGATGGGTGGACGGAGGGTAATTGGAGGGTCCACACCTATGATGCATCTCACAAGGGTACATATGAAATTTACTAAATGTGGAATATAAATGTCTTAACACAATAACTAAGAAAATGCCATGAAGGCTATGTTAACCAGTTTGATGAAAACATTTCAAATTGTATATAAAACCAGCACATTGTATCCCCTGATTGCATTAAGGTACACAGCCATGATTTAATAAAGAAAAAGAAAAAGACTGCATCAAAAAATAAAGAAAGAAAAAGAAAGAAAAAAAGAATGTCAGTTTTTCAGGATTATAAGGAATAAGCGATAACCTTGGGTCTTTGCACGGACCTTGTAGGTTTGGCTTTTTTTTTTGGTAGCCTTTTCCTGGTAATTTTATTTTTGAGCTTGCAGTTTTGAAAGACTGTTCTTGGGACTCTGCTGGATTTGCACATAATGAGTGTGGCAAGTTAGAACGAGCATTTCTGGTTCTCAGCTGAGAAAACTTGAGTGAAGAATCGGTGGGCGACTTTCTGTGGCGCCACCAGCATCTTTGTCCCAAGATGTTGAACAGAAGCCAAATGTTCTTTGCATCAGCCAACCTGGTGGTTTCTTGGCAGGCAGTGCTGGGGGAGCATTCAGCAAATTCTCTGTCCAGAGTGGCCTCCCCTCGGGGCCCCATCTGAGGCTGGGCAGAGTTCAGGGGCATCTCAGGAGTAAACTCGTAGTAGAGATGATCCATCACCAAAGATGCAGGGGTGTCCCTGGTATCTGGAACGGCACGCTGGATTGGGGCACAGAGCAGTTAACTTCTTAATTCCCCTTTGGCAAAGCAAGGCTTTCACATGTGACCAGAGATTAGGCTGAAGAATTAGCTTTTAACGGAGGGGTGATGGATATTCCATATGCCGTGCTTCCCCTGGAGCTTAGAACTATAAATATAAACCCCATAAACAGCACCACGGAGGATTCTTATTCAGCATGAACTTTGTGCGTGCGTAAGTGCAATCCTCTGAATGCTTGCCAATCTGAGGCTGATGCTGTAATTTAGACAAAGGAGCTAAGTCCTCATCTGGAACAAACCGGTTCCCAAGTCCAAAGCTTTCTTCCAATTTTCAGAGCCATGCTGTGACAATCCCAGGTTTTTCATCTGAGCTGCGGATGTGCAGGTTGAGGATGGATGTAAGGCAGGGACTCTCCTGAATGTCCCGTGAGATAAGGTAGAGCAGGTGTGAGCTTCTGTGCCCAGGAAGATTGAAGGAGGGACCATTTGGGGGCATTTGTCCACCACATACAAGGTCAGGCATTTAAGTTTGCAAACTCATCCTGGAAAAGGTAGTACAGGGCTCACTGCTGAATATCACTGGGTTGGAACCTGCCACCTCCGGCATGTGGGGCTGGCACCCTACTCCTTTGAGCCACAGGTGCCGCCCTATCTTAGAACTCTTTTCTGGAATGGCCATCAGAGTTGTCATTGTACAAGGTCAACAATGACGTTTAGGAACTCATCCTAGAAAAAGTGCTTTGAAGGGTGGATAGCATAGCTTTGCAAGGGGAAAACCTTGAAAGGGATCCTAGGGGCATTCAGTAGTGAGGGGTACAGCACTCAGGAAGCAAATATAACTCACAAGTCTATTGACTTAACACCATGGACCCAAGGGGTGGTGGTGAAAGTTTGTTTCTAGTGCAGCAATGTGTGAACAACATGTGAGTTATATATACTTCACCAAGCCCCGGGGACTCAAAACTTGTGTGAGTTAAATACAACTCACGCAGCAGTAATGGGCTAACGAGTGATAAATATATGCTATTTTTTAATCTGTGAATTGAAAGCGAACAGATAATGTAATTGATTTATTTACAACATTGATCATTGCTGAAAACATTTGCACAATGGTTTTTTGCTTAAAAGTAAAACTTGGTTTTATGAATGTGGCCATAAGGGGGCATAAGGTTGACCAGCAGCATTGGAAGGAATGCACCTTTGTGTACTTACTCTTGGGGGTTGGGTGAGCGCTGCTTCTGTTTGGGGGGATGTGCTGCACGGCAGGAGGTTTGGGGAGGAAAGAACCAAGTTTGAACAGGTAGTAGTTTCCAGATATTCCATTCTCTTTAGAGAGAAGGAATTAAGTGTTTTGTTGTATTTATGTATTTTCTCTCTATGTGGCCCCTGAAGGAGTAGATAGAACATGAAATGGAAACGAGCAAGTGAGTGATCTTTTCGGTTTCTGGAGCAGAGGACTATAAAAGTTTTTTCAACACATACTCATCCTGCCTGATTACAACTGCTTGTGCAATTATTTATCGTGAACCTTAAATTCCCCCGAGTCTGGAAATCTGCCTGTGTACTCAATCTGGGCAATCTCCCCACATCCAAGCCTGTGGGTCCTGCTTCCCATGGCCGGGTGGCTGCTGCTTTCATTCGGCAGGATGACAAGAGTCCTGAGTCCAGGGGCCCCAAGGACACACCTGGATTCTTCTGGGAAAATGAACGCAGGCATGATCAACTTGAGTTGGGAAAAGAAGCAGTTTGTACAGGCATGGTTTTCTCTCCACCTACGGTCCAGACCTGACCTCAAATTCTGTGTTTCCCACCGGCAGTAATTCAGAACCTACCACACAGCAACGAGAACCTTTGTGACCTGGCAGTCTCGAGAATTGCAGGATTGGGAAGGACCGAATTGTGTTTGTCGTCCGTTTGAGGGGATACAAAGAGTTGAAGACCAGGCGGAAACAGCCTTTTATCTTAAGTAACTTGAGCTGGGTTTGTCGTGTCAAAAAAGTGGGTGTTCATAGATTTCCGCCAGCGTGGACTCCGATTATCCGTGGCAGGGAGGTAGAGGCGCCACGTCACTGGCTTCTCCTGGCTCTGGGAGACTCAAATCAATTCTTCACTTAACAGGGGTGGGGGTGAGGCAGGGGCCACTTTTTCTCAAAAAGTTCCACTTCCCTGCCCTGTTCCTGCCAGCTGTCATTAGCTGGACTTAAAAGGGCAATAGCTCTAATTGTCGTTCCTACATGGAGCTCGCAGCCCGGTCCCGACCCCGTGGCTGGTGCCAAAGAAAACTCCGGATTACATTGCGTTTTCTTCATTTTCATTTTCCTGCCCACTTAACAACATTATATTCAATGGGCTGTGGGAGAAATACCCATCGACGGGCCATGTAATGCAATTTCTGGTATATATATGCAGGAAGAGGGGGGATTAAAAAAAAATCTTACATTTTCTTTCATTTCTGTCAAAATCAATCAAATTGTACGAAACTGAACGTAATCTCTTAGAAAGAAAATGAGGCATTTCCAGTGAAAATAAGCCTCCTTTTACATGGTAACATGCACATATTTAAGAGGTCTCTGTTTTAGTTTTTTTAATCATGCCTAATTAGTTTTTTTTAATCACCCACACAACTGAGGCTCTCGCCTGCATAATTTATGACATGGAGGAGCCCGTGTCAGAAATCAAATGTTGTAAATTAAAAATAACAAGTTTGAGACGAGTGATTCAATTAAAACCCTAGAAAACATCGGATTATGCATAGCTGAGAGCTTGCACGCAGACGCAGCGTGTCAGGCCTGTCAGCTCGGATGGGAGGATTGGATTGGGTCTGTCAGGGGTGTTTCAATCAAGTCAGTAAAAAAATTAGAAAACAAAGATGATATTTATTATTAACTTCCAGTGTTCAAAAATAGCACTCAGAGGTCTTTCGGTGGAATACTCCACTCGCACGGGCCGGGATTTATTTGGAGCCCTGGTTCCGGAAAGGCGAGGCTTTGGCTGGTGCAGAGGGGGGGTCCCCCCAGGGTGATTTGGGGGGACGCTCGCTGGGCCCTCTGTGTTCCACCCCACCCCAGTCTGCAGTTTCTCTTAATAACACTGAGGACATCTCCAGAAGCTGCTTTCCCAATGCTGAACACACAGGGTCCAGCTGTGGTTTCTACCAGCCACATCTGGCCAGAATTTTCACAACACTTGTCCAGGCACAGAGTAAGAACACTCTGGGTCGTGCTTTCAATTTCCACTTGGGAAGAATTGGCCCGAATGAAGCTCACACAAAGCAAGAAAAAGCCCGAGACCTGCTCTGAAGGAGAAGAGATTCTCGATGAGCGGGCCGAGAGGTAGGTGCAAGGAAGAACGGGTCTCGAGGCCCCCTGAGATTTTGGCGAGGGTGACAATTCCCCGCTCTCAAGAGAATGAAAACCAGGCTCTGGTGGGTGACGGTGCTGTCTCCTGTAGGGGTGGACACAGGACAGCCACCCCTGCAGAAATGTTGATGGCCCTGGGGAAAGATACCATGTACCTTCCAGCTGGGGATAGGCAGGTTCTCTGATGGGGAAAGGGACCTTCCAGTGACTCATAACATCTCAGTGATTTCTATGCAGCCCGGGCATGGCGTTACCTTGCCACAGGGGCCACCCAGTTTGGCCAAGAGAGGACCTTGAAGCATCATTTGTGAAAACAATTGTGGGGTCACCAAGGACCACCTCACACTGGCTTTAAAGACACAGGGGAATTGGATGCATTCACATCAGGCTTCTTGGACCCCTGGTTTCTGCTTTCCCACCACAGGTAATGTTTCTAGGATACAGATGGCACACCTGTGCTCACCTACCTGCTGTGCTGTTGCTGGGGGGCACCACTGCAGCGGGAGAAAAAGAAGCAAGAGGCTCAACAGTTCGACCTCAGCTGCAACAATTCTCTTTACAGACAATTCTCTTATTTTCTTCCCTGGGAAAATGGGGATGCTGTGTATAACTCCATGCACGTTATAAGTGGACTACCTTTGGTACATGTATACCATGGAATACTATGCAGCCTTAAAGAAAGATGGAGACTTTACCTCTTTCATGTTTACATGGATGGAGCTGAAACGTATTCTTCTTAGCAAAGTGTCTCAAGAATGGAAGAAAAAGTATCCAATGTACTCAGCCCTACTATGAAGCTAATTTACAGCTTTCATATGAAGGCTATAATCCAACCATAGCACAAGAATATGAGGAAAGGGGCAAGGGAGGGGAGGGGGGGAGGTTGGGGTGGAGGGAGGGTAATTGGTGGGGCCACACCTATGGTGCATCTTAGAAGGATACAGGCGAACCTTACTAAATGCAGAATACAAATGTCTTCATACAATAACTAAGAAAATGCCATGAAGGCTATGTTAAACAGTTTGATGAAAATAGTTCAGATTGTATATGAAACCAACACATTGTACCCCTTGATTGCACTAATGTACACAGCTATGATTTAATAATTAAATAAAATAAAAAATAAGTGGACTACCTTACAACACGGGTGCAGCAAACTTAGGTTTCAAACAAAGGAGAACACCTGTGTGTTTAATACGCTACCATTTATGTATATTTCCTCTTATTTCTCTCACTAATATTTTGTAATTATCTAGCTAGACATGTGGCATATCTCTGCAACATTTTTTTTCTTCACTATTAAGTTAGTATGTTATAAATATTATATATGGGGTGGTCATAAAGTTCATGTGCAATTTAAATTAGTGTGCAATTTTAAATTGTGCATTAACTTTATGGCATCCTGTATTCATGGGATTATATTACAAGGTGTCCCAAAAGCTGCCAGGCATGGGGAAAACAGGAAATTGTAGCTAAAGGTACCTTCATTTTACAAAATACTCATGACGAAACTTTACAAAGTACTTACAAAATATTCTGTACATACCGGTCACCACTTTGTAATACAGGTGGATACACTGTCTTAAATGTATTCTTATGCTTGTTATATATGAGTTTGTTTATGCAGTTATAAAGAAATATGCATTTTATATTAAAATAAAATATAAATGAATTGCAATGTAAAATTATAATTTATATAATTAATAAATATAAAAATAAATATAAATTAAATTTTACATAATATACTATTATAAATTATATTAGATTTTTGTGCTATTATTTCATGGTAATACAAATAGTATTATATTATATATTATGTGTTATAGTTTATATTGTATATGTTACAATATATAGTACATATTATACGTGTTATATAATATAATATAAAGTGTATGTTATAAATGTTATAACATAAAGTATATCTTATATGTGTTATAATATATGGCATATATTATATGATGTTATATATAGTATATATAGGCCTATTACATATGTTCACAAAATAAATTTGGGGGTCTCTTTTTTTTTTGAGACAGTCTCACTCTGGGTAGAGTGCCATGGCATCATCATAACTCACAGCAACCTTGAACTCCTCGACTCAAGCAATCCTCCTGCCTCAGCCTCTCAAATAGCTGGGACTACAGGTGTCCACCATGATGCCGGGCTACTTTTTCTATTTTTAGTAGAGACAGCTACTCTTGTTCAGGTTGATCTGGAACTCCTGAGCTCAGGGGAGCCACCTACCTCAGCCTCACAGACTGCTGAGATTGTAGGCGTGAGCCACTTTACCCAGCCCACAAAATACCATGATATATAACTTCTGTGCATTTTTAGGTTGACATGGTATCCAACACCTGGTTAAGCTCACTCGTTAATTCCAAGCATTTCTCTGTAACTTTGAAGTGTTTATGTGGACATCCGTATTATGTGTACGGCTTGGCGATTTTCTTCCTTCCTTTCTAATTTATCTATTTTTGTATTTTCACAACACTGGCTGGGACCATCACATTAAACAGAACTTGAGGTGAGGTGAAAGATGAAATGTTTAGCCCTTCAGCAGTAAGTGTGATGTTGGCTGAAGTGGTTTGCAAATATCTACCCATTTTCGGATTAAAGAGTCTCATATCTGTAGGTTGGCAAGATTATGTACATAGGTGTATGTGTCAGATGGGGGTGGACTTTTTTGTTGATGGAGGGATGATGGCTTTGGTAGATTTATTATGTTATAATTAGGTGATTTTCATTTTCATTCTTTTAACGCGATCGTTTGCATTGTTAACCAATCTACGTTCTTGGGATAAGCCCGACCTAGTACGATCTATTATCCTTTATTATATCGCCAACGTTTTAATCATTACTTTTGGGTTTGTGTTCACAGGGGGGATAGGTCTGCAATCTCTTCCTAGGTTTCAATGTGCACAGTCACCCCAGGACATAACGAGTTGGCAGTATTTCCTCTTTTCCCTATCTCTGGGATATTTTAAGTAATGTTGTCATTACTTTTCTCTTAAGTATTTGGTATAAAAATACCTAAGTAAACCCTTTAGAGTCTAATTTCATTGTTCAAAGGCATTTTAGTTAGAGATTCAGTGTCTTATGTTGCTATAAGACTTTCTGTTTTTCATTTATTTGGGTGTCAGTTTGGGTAAATTTTATATTTTGGAGAATGTGTTTATTCCATCTACATTTCCAAGTTTATACACATAAAGTTGTGCCCAATCTCCATCCTCTTATGAGATTTTATAAGTTTACATAATCTTTAGAGATTACCCATTTTTTTAATGTCTTACATTTCTTTATAATGGCTTTTTGGATTTTCTTGACCAATATCACAGTTTTTCTTTTCATTTTATTTTTGCTTTGATTCGTTTTACTTTTTTGGTCTCTTGGCCCTAAAGTGCTTTTTGTTATGTATTTTTCTCTCAATCTATTTTTAACCTCATTGTTTTTATTCACTAATTTATGTGAATAGTTTTGCTGATATCTTTCTAATTTCTCCAAGTTTCCTTGCACATTAGCCCTTTTAAAAAGCTTATCTATGGTTTGTCTTTCAATTATACATTCTGCTCTATCTGTGGCTTTATGCCGCACTGGCAATGTTTTGATTTTTTTTCATTATCTTTCGGTTTATAATGAGTTATTTAGAAACTTAATTTGCAAGCAGGTGGGCATTTTCTAATAATCTTATAATTGTTTCCCAGGTTAACTTCCCCTTTGATCAGTTGATTTCCATCTTTGGAATTTTCTTGAGATGGAAACTTAATGCTTATAAATGGTCCAGGTGTGTCTGAAAATCTTGTTTATTCTGTAGTTTTTAGCTGCAGTTTTCTAAACTTGATCCTTAGCTCATCAAGCTTGTTCATCTTTTTGTTCAAAGTTTTAACAGATTTGTTTTATGTGCTTTTTTTTTTTCAGGTATTGCAGACAGCATTTAAATCTCTTTTGGTAAGTTCATATTTTGCTTTACGTATTTTCTGGTTGTGGTTTTAGAGACACATATCTTTAGAACTTTTGCATTTTACTAATCAGAGACACTTTAAAAATTATATGTATTTCCCTTTATCAGTAATTATGGCTGTATCTTAAAGACATCTTCGATTGTAATAAGGATATAACAGCTCCCTTCCGGTTAGCACTTACATGTCATTAATTTACTTTCGACCTTTCGGTAACTTTTAGATGTGTCTCCCAGGAACAAAATGTGGTTTAGTTGTGGTTTTTATTTTTATCCAATCTGATTGTCCGGTAACTGAGACATTTAGTTGATTTACATTTAACACAATTATTGATACGGGAGTTTGGGCAATTAATTTCAGGGACTCGTTCTAGAAAAAGGGATGCCTGACTCATTGCTGGATATCACCGTGGTCAGGTAAAGAGGTGCTTCCCTTACCAAGCTGTGATACCAGTGCTGCTTCAGAGCTGTCTTCATATAAGATCTGATAGTTAACTTCACAAAATTATCCTGGAAATATTGCTTTGAAGGGTGGGCTAGGCGCTGGTGTCAGCGCACAGCTTCCCAAGGGGAGAAACTTCGAGGGGACCACAGTGATGTGTGTAACTTTTTCTAAGATGAGTTCGCCAACTTAATTGCCAGAACTCACGTGTCTACCATCTACCATCTTACTTGTTCTACCAGTTTTATGCTTTTTGTTTGATGTTCTTTCCTTCTTTGAGAACATTTAAGGTTTTAGTTTTCATTATTACCATTAGTATTATTTATTTATTTATTTATTTATTTTTTTGAGACAGAGCCCCACTCTGTCACCCTGGCCAGAGTGCAGTGGTGTCACAGCTCAAAGCAACCTCGATCTCCTGGGTTTGAGCAATCCTCTTGCCTCAGCCTCCTGAGTACCTGGGACTACAGGTGTCAACCACAATGTCCGGCTAGTTTTTCTATTTTTAGTAGAAACAGGGTCTTTTTGCTTTGGCTCAAGCTGGTCTCAAACTCCTGAGCTCAAGCAATCCACCTGCCTTGGCCTCCCATAGTGCTGGGATTACAGGTGTGAGCCACCACGTGTGAACTAGGATTTTAGTTTTTTACTGTAATTACTCTTATTACAACCACCATGAACTAGTCTTGTGACATTTACCCTAAATATTACAGCAGACCTCTGTGTGTCCAAAGTCTAATACTAATTACTTTTACTTGTATCTTGCATAATACTTTCCAGATAAAGCAAATACCATGAAACACTTAAATTCATTTATTTCCTCATGATTTATATACCATTGTTGTCATGTATTTTAGTTCTCTGAGTGTTTTAAATCCCTTAAGACACTATTGTTTTATAATGTCAATATTTATTTACAATTACCCATGGTTGTTTCACATTTTCACAACTCTTTATTCCTTTATAAACTTTAATGTTCTGTTTGGGCCATCTGCCTTCTATCTTTTTAAACCCCTGTTAGTGTCATTCTGTTGGCAGCAATTTTGCTCTAAGTTTTGAAATATCTTGGGATAAACTTAATGCCTGTAAATGGTCCAGATGTGTCTGGAAATTTTGTATATTCTGCAGTTTTTAGCTGCAGTTTTCTAAACATGATCATTAGCTCATCAAGCTTGCTCATCTTTTTGTTCAAGGTGTTATCTTTATTGATTTGTTTTAAGTGTGTGTACAAAGTTTTGTTTTTAGAAAAGTGCCTTTGCTTCCACCCTGTGGAATGTCTATCTATGTCAGGATTTTGTTTAGTGGTCAAATATTGTAACCCCTCCTTTTGTTTCCCCAAATGAAACACTCTGAACTGAAGATATTCTTGTTAGTAGTGAAAGGATAGGGCTGCAAACAGAAATTGAGTCACGTAGGGGTGTTGGGGGTGGTGGGGCTGTTGGGGGTGTTGTCCTGGGGTCAGCCGTGCTGTCTGCATCCTGCAGGTGCCAGGGAAGATGGGACCAGGGTGGGAAGAAAACACTTCTCAGTGGGTTCAGCACCCCAGGAGCCTTGAGATGATGGGGTTGGGGGGAGAGAGAATTAGAGACAGGTCAAAGAAAGGGAGGAGGAGGAGAGAGGGAGAGAAACAGAGAGAGACATAAGGAGACAGAAAGAAAGGCAGAGATGGAGAAAAGAGGTCGAGACAGAAACAGAAACAGAGAGATCTAGGGAGAGATGAATAGAGAGATACCCAGAGAGAAAAACAGAACAAAGGCAGAGACAAAGACAGAGAAAGAGAGAGACAGAGAGAAAAATGGAACGAGACACAGACACAGAGACAGAAAGAAAGAGAGAAAGAGAGATCACGGTTAACTTGGATGTCATCTACTGCTCTGCTAGTCTGTGAAGGTTACCCTAAATATTACAACACAACCCTTAATCTTTCAAAGCCTAATATTAATTCTGTTTAACACATGAAAGAGACAGACAGGGCCAGAGAGGGAACAAGGGAGGATGAGAAACCCAGGAAGAAGGAGAGAGGAGGGAGCCTGGTTGCAAAAGCTTCAAGTTCGAGAGCTGAAATCCACAGAAGCTCTGGTAGGTGAAGGGCACAGCCGAGTGGGGTCTGGGATCCAGGGAGGGATGTGGTGTCCTGGGAAGTGGGACCCCTGGGTCGTGGGGAGGTTGTGGACATCCCCTTCTGATTCCCCAGGGCACCCTATGGTGTGGGTGGGAATCCATGTTGCTCTCTAAGATGCAGCAGTGACCCACAGTCTGGGCCTCGGCATTCTCCTCCCCTGAATGCTAATGAGATTCCAGTGGGCATCCTGCGGCCCCTCTGATAACCCCACAGAGATTTCAACAGATCCCGTGAAGGGTGCAACTCTTCCTGGCCCTTCCAAACCCTGACCCTACTAAAATGCTTCCCGCAAACTCACCGTGACATGATGGCCCCTGTCAACCATGCCTGCCTTTTCTCTGCCATCTCTGTTTTATCCCAAGGTTTATCCTCATAAATCCTCCTATTTCCTCTTTAAAAAAAAAAAAAAATCAAAGCATGAACTGTGTTGAGGGGAGCTCAAGTTTCCCTTCAGGTGGGAGGAGGGCTCACTTCACCAGCAATGCCAGCAGGACCGACCAAAACGACATGGACAAGAAAAGTGGCTGTAATTTCTGCCGTCCGTTGAAATCTGGGTGTTCCAGATGGAAGGTTAAAGGCAGACAAGGCTGCGATACCTTCAAATCAAAAGCGGTTTTGCCAGAGGGGAAATTGCACCCACATGGCATGCATGCAACGGTGGGGTCTCTCTTGTCTTTGAGGTGGGAAGATAAATATCCGATAAAGATGGAAGTTTTAGAGATGAGGAATTTGGATTTAGTAGGATGTCCCTCTGGGATCAGGATTAACTCCCCCAAGGACTTAATCCAGAAGGTTTCACACCTCAGGGAACTCTTGCCTTCCAACAAAATCTGAGAAGACTTGAGACCACTTTTGAGAAAGATGAGATATTAGGCAAGGGGTGTTGTAGGGTGACTCATCTGGGTCTCCATTTGTTTCTTCAGGTTGATAATTATACTTGACCTCTGGTAACATGATGTTTCATATGGATTAGATTATGAACCCTCAAAAAAAGTCCTTACCCTGGGTTCCCCTGAATGAGACCTTCCTTGGAGATAAGGTCACTGCAGGCGTGATTAGGTAAGATGAGGTCTTGATGGGGGACCCTCAGCCAGTTACTGGTGTCCTCCTAAAAAGGGAAAGTTAGGACGCAGAGACACAGGTGTAGAAATAAGGCAGTGTGAAGACCCAGAGAGAAAACACTGTCCACAGGCCAAGGACACATGCCCAGAATAGACCTTCCCCTCACAGCCTCAGAGGACCCAACCCCACTAAACCATTGACCTTGAACTCCTGGCTTCAGGATTTTGAGAAGATAAAAGTCTGTGTTTTAATCCCACATGCATACCAGTTTATGGTAGGTTCTTAGGGTAACCATGGTGTTCACACAAGTTTATAACCAAATGTGTCTGTTTGTAGAAGGAGGTATTTTTTTTTTTGACACCGCCTCTCACTATGTCACAGCATCTCACTATGTCACTATGCTCAGTGCCGTGGTGTCATAGCTCACAGCAACTTCAAACTCTTGCCTCAGCCTCCCAAGTAGCTGGAACTACAGGTGCCCGCCACAATGCCCAGCTATTTTTTTTTGTTGCAGTTGCCATTGTTGTTTGGCAGGCCCAGGCTGGGTTCGAACCTGCCAGCTCCAGTGTATGTGGCTGGGTCCCTAACCACTGAATACAGGTGCCAAGACAGAAGGAGGTATTTTTGATGTCCAGAGTGGATTCTGCTTTTCTTACACACCTTAAATTATTCCTTGGGTTCTCTGGGAGAGTCCTCCAAGCCCCCATGTTGGCTAACTATACAACATGTTACCTGGGGTTTAGAGGTGTTCTTTGGACAGGGAGAGGCAGCTCTATCAATTAAAGGCCACCTGCTTCCCACAACCCATAGTGCAAACTTTGGTAGGGTCTGGAGATTTCGGGTGTTAGATGAGAGAGGTGTCAGAGCCTCAGGACGAAGTGGGACAAGATGGGGTACCATTTGTACCCATTCAGTAGTGCCTTGACATGAACCCAAAGCTGCCCTCACCTTACATGGGTGAAGTGGAGGTGCAGTGGTCTCCCTTGCCCTGTCCAAGTCACTGAAAACTGTAGGGACACACATAAAAACCATAAAGCACACACACACAAGCACAAATATACACACAATGCACCCATATACCACACACACACATACATGCAAACGGACACACCTGTTCTGAAAGGTCTTGGGAGGCAGCGCCCACACCCAGAGCTGTGACTCTTGGGAGCACAGAAGCACAGAAGGGTGGGTGTAGGCAGGTCTCCAAGTGAGCCCTTGGGCCAGGGGTGTCCAATTTCTTTTCTTTGGCACACATCAGAAGAAGGGTTGTCTTGGGCCACATATTAAATACACAAACACTAAAGAAAGCAGATGAGCAAAATAAAAGGTCTGTGCATAATTTTCATGACATCTGACAGCGAAGATATGCAAAAAAAACCCTCACATAATTCACATGTAGCTTGTGGGCTGAAGGTTGGACACCCCTGTGGGCCAGCTTGTCCAGTTCAAGCAGGAGATTCTGTGAACTATCGTTACCTTTTGTTCAAAGACTTATGATGCAGGTGCCCTGAGGATGTCTCCAGGCGTCCTCTGCTGTCCTACAAGCTGACCTTTCAGAGGCCTATTCTGGGGACTCTGTGTGTGTGAGCACACACACACACACACACACATGTGCATGGGCCACTGAGAGCCACATGTCACCTCAGTGTCCACACAAGTTAATTTCAACCCTTATGTAAAATACTCTCACTGACCGTAAGATGTGACTTTTCCACTCTGGGCTTCTGTTCTGGATCCTGAACAAACAAGCCATTTGACATTTGTTGTGAAGAACCCAAAATCCATTCAATAATCTAATTTCTTCATGAAGAAAGTAGCTGAGCTCCAGGGGAGGCTCCTTCCTATCTCTCCCAGCTCCTGGGGGCTCCAGGTGTCACTGGGCTCGTGGCCACATCACTGCAGTCTCTGCCTCCATCTCCGGGTCACTTCTCCTCTCTGTCTGTGTCTCCTCTGTTGTGTCTTAGGACACTTGTCACTTGGTTAAGGGCCCTCCCTAATCCAGGACGGTCTCATCCTAACTTCCTAATCACATGTGCAAAACCTCTAGTTTCAAATATTGTGGGCTAATGTGAACTTTTGGGGGCGGTACTATCTAACCCAGTGCACATGCCATTTACATCTATAGTGTAAAAGTAACACAACGATTGGACTGGAATGTGTGTGTGTGTGTGTGTTTAGCTCTAAGTCATGAAGCCACCTATGTCAGCAGATTAAGACAATGCTAGTTCTTTGGTGGGGTTTTTGGGACCATTCTTCTACAGGAAGATGTACCTGTGATGATCCCGTGACAGGGTGCTGTTGTCTGAATGTCTGGTCTCCGCCCCCCGACATTCCTGTGCTGAAATTTTCACTGCCAAGATGATGGTGTAGGTGGTGGGACCTTTGAGAGGTCATGAGGTCCTGAAGGTGGAGCCTCATGGATAGGATCAGTGTCCTTATAAAAAGGGACCCCAGAGAGCTCCCTGGCCCCTTCCACCATGTGACAACACAGAGAGAAGGTGCCGACTATGAATGAGAAATGAGAAACAGCATCTGCCATACCAGAATCTTGGACTTCAGCCTTCAAACTATGAGCAGTGAATGCCGGTTATTTATAAGCCTCTATATGTTTATAAAAGGGACCACAGAGAGCCCCCTCATCCCTTCCACCGTGTGAGGACACAGCAAGAAGGTGCCATCTATGAATGGGAAGTGAGTCCCCACCACTCACAGCATCCGTTACACGGGGATATTGATCTTCAGCCTCCAGACCTGTGAGCAATGAATATCTGTCATTTACACGAGTCTGCCATATTTTTGTTATAGCAGCCCCAACAACTTACACACAGGAAATTCACCTGTTGTCCATAAAGGGCTTGGTGAGAAGAATGGACACTCCAGTGGACACTCCACCACACAGAAATACAGGACTTCTCAGCGTCAGGAAATGACTTTCAGTGACATAAAAGAACAAGTTCTCAGGAAGTGATGCAGTTAGGAGTGGACTGGGATAATGGACACACAACATCACGGCCTATTAAATAATTGCTTGGAAGCACAGGTTCCCAAATCTAAAACTGTGCCAACTGCGGCGGTGAATGGAATTCCCAAAATACAACATCAGAAAAACTTCAAAGCAAACAAGTCTACCCACTGACAACTAGAACAGTGTTAATTAGCAACAATGCTCTTTAATCTATAAATAATTAAGTGATCATACAGCTCCCCAGAGAGGTGATAAAAAAAAAAAGAAAGAAAGAAAACCACCGCACAGGCAAATTATTTCACAGAACTGAGGTCAATGCCCAAGACTGACTCCAGTCATTCCCCTGGAAATCCTGTTTGGCATTCAACAAAGAGAGTGCTTTCTGGAAGTTGAAATAACACCCTTGACATGAAGGTACATTTTAAGAGTTCACCTTCACCTATAGACCATTTGGGGTGATATTCAAGTAATTTGCTTTGTTCTTGAGCAATGGAATTCTAGAAGGTAACAAACCCACCTTATTAGTTAGATTAACCACAGAAAACAAATACTTTTAGTTCACAAAATGCTTGAGAAGGACCCTTTTTAAAGAAAAAAAAAATCACTCTGGTAGATATAACCATTTGATCTAGTAAGGACTAAGAATTCACCACGTGGAATTCCTCTCATATACATCTACAGCTAGAGAGTATAATTTACACATGCATTTTAAATGATTTCCCCCCTTCTAAGCACACATGATTTTTCTTCTGAAACACTTCCATCAAGAACACATCTTGTGCTTTTTCATGGGACAAAACGAAGATTCAATCTAGCTTTTTCCAAATAGTCACAAAATCTCAGTCAAAGAGATTCATCCTATCTGAATTTTAGGGACACTTATTTATATGTTCTTTAAGGAATCCTGCTGCTGGGGGTATCTTTGGGAAGCCAGGTCTTGTATGTTGAAAAGGAATCAGATTGTCACCCACAGAGAGATTTCAACATTGATGTGCAAACCCTCATGCCTGTCAGAAACGCAGGAATTAGGTGATTTTAGAATGTTGGGTCCAAATGATTGCAATCTGTTGGATAAATAAAACAGAAGGTAGAAACATCGCATCATGAATCTCAATATCAACTGATACTGAATCTTTCCTTTGCAGATTTTTTTTGCATTTCCTGAGTCAATGATGATTCATTTTCCACCCTAATTTTCTCCCTTGGAGACAGGAAATGACATGGTTACTTATAATTTTTACTTGAAGAAATCCTGGGTGGCCTAATGACATGATTACTTATATTATAACTTCTACTTGAACAAATCCTGCCAACCACACCATACAATGTCCATGTTTAACATGAGATCAGAGATGTCCTTTGATCTGGGCTGTCTGTGGACATGGTGGCTTTCCCCTGGAACATGATTCCAGACCCACAAAATGGTGCCACTCTTGCAGTGGGTATTCTGGGTCATGTTGCTCCTTCCCACATGAAGTTTCTTCATGGGGACATGCTTGTTATAGCAGCCACAGATACCTCAGAGCTAACTGCTACATTCCCTTGGGCTTCCTTGTTGTCTGGCTTTGACAGCACCCGTGTTGTCCTCACCATCCTTTGGAATGTTGTTCCTGTACCTGCCCTGTGTCCTCATTCCTCTGTTTGAACGTCAAATTCCAAACCTACAAAGTAGCTCCACAAAGGACAGAGAGAGGCTGAGACAGCATCACCCTGCGATGTGTCTATTTTGACCTCTTCCTGTCAACAGGAAGGGACTTAGAGTAGAGACTGATCAGCTTTCAGCTAGACTGGGGATGATTTTCCCCACCCTTTGGAACATGGGACCACATCTGGGTTCATTTTTGGTTGTGATAACAGAGGAAGAGGGTTATTGGGATCTGATGGGCAGAGGCCAAGGATGCTGCTAGGCACCCTGCAATACATGGGACATCCCTACAATGAAGAACTATTCCACCCTGTTATGGACTGGATATTCACGTGCCCCTAAAATTCATGTGTCAAAGTCCCAGTCACCAATGTGATGTCATTAGGAGATGGGGCTTTTAGGAGGTAATTAGGGTTACATGAGGTTATGATGGTCAGGTCCTCCTCATGGGATTAGCAACTTTATAAAAAGAGAGCAGAGCACATGCTCTCTCTCTCTCTTCCCCACCATCTCCACAATGAGAGCACATAGTGAGAAAGCAGCCATCTGCAAGCCGGAAACCCAACTAGGCCAGCATTCTGATCCTGAACTTTTAGTCTTTAGGACTGGGAGAAATGAAAGTCTGTTGGTTAAGCCACCCCATTTGGCATTTTTTTATAGCAGCCTCAGATGGTTAAAACACTCTGAATGTTAATAGTGTTAGAGTAAAGAAGCCCTGATCTAGACTATTCTGCAGGGTCTTCTAGTGTAAGAGACTAGAAAGTGTAGGGAAAAGATCAAGCCTTAGAGACACTCTTCTTAAAAGAATTCAGACAAACACAATACCACAGGGTCAATGGCTATTGGTAGAAACTGGGGCATTCCTGGGCACCTCATTATTCTTTAGAAGCCCTAGTTTGGAATTCAGTGCAGAATAGAAGGGCTCAGATTTAAGAATAGAAAATTGGTCCCACTCAGGAAGCAAAGATCCCAAAAAACCCAATGAGCCTGGAGCCCCAGGATACTTGAACTGGGTATAAAAATGAGGGGGAGGGGCATGAGAAGTGCCAGCCACTGCCAGGTGTCTAGACAGAGGAGTAAGGAGGAATGAGTGCAATGATGAATCTCAATCTTCTTTCTCTTTAGATATAAATAATAAATAGCCATGATTCAACATATGAGAGATTGGGTGTGCTGGGGCTGAATGTATCTGAGAACCTCAGGCTATCAGGGTGAGGTATAAATGTGGTTAGAGAAAGGATTAAGTGTGGGTTTGGGGCTCCATAACATCTTATCTTCCCATGTAAAAATGTTTGGACTCCATTTTATTAACTTGTCAGCATTATTGTGCATCACATGGGCTTCAATGCCACCCTCTAGGAGAACTTCTTGACCTCCCTGCATATCCCATTGTGGGCAAGCCATTGTAGAGTATGTGTATTTCTGTGCTGCATGACAGATTTTCAAAATGGGGCACCTTGCCTTACTCTATGTTGGATCTCATGCTCTGGAATCCACCCCAAATGCCCACAATGTTTGGGAGGGGGAGTTAAAGTGATTCCTGAAGGTAGGGGGGAGGAAGTTATGCTGCCTTGAGTGGCTGGTCATCAAAAAGTGTTTACAACAAGACTTCTAGTTATTTTTAGTGGGCTTCCAGGACAAATAGATCCATTCGGGGAAATAAATCATATTCCTATAATCAAACACCCAGTTTGGGCCAGGAGACAGCGGTTTACATAAGAGATGATTGATAGCAGCCTGAGAGCTCTACTGATTAATAAGGATTTTCATTTGTGCTTCTCAATGAGACAGTCTTTAAATTAATTAAAGAGGCTTTAGGACATGAAGGCACATTTTCCAGATTTAGAGTGCTTTGATTTTCTATCCTTATTCTCCATCAGACATATTATCGCACATTTGTTTTTGTAAACACTCACTCTTTATGCCATAAAATTAAATATTCATGCCTCGTTAACGCATTTACATCCAGCGGCAGCAAGGGTGGTGGAGGCCCTCCCTCTCCTCATCACAGAGGTCACGTGGGTGCACATGAGCCATTTATCATTGTCCCAGGTGGGAAGACCCCAGAATGAGTCCCATCTGTGTGAAGAACTACATCACAGCCCAAGCAAGCCTTGAACACACAGGTAGAGAGGGAAGCAGTGCTGGGGGTCTCTGAGGGTCTGTGTACATGCAGACAGAATTCCATATGAAATTAAAGACACATTAGTGTCCCTTGTGTGGCCAAATCATTGCCTTTTCTGACAGTGTTGGTATTGAATAGGTCAACTGTGCCAAAATGGCTTCATGAATGGGGTAAGAGTAGGCGGGTTTTGAGTAAGTGGGGTGAGATGGAGATGTTAAAGGCATACATTTCTGGAGGAGGGTCCAGATGAGTGAAGGGACTACTCAATCCACCATCCCCAATGTTCTTTCTTCATGTCACCAGTCACCATGGAACAAACTCTACTATTGACTTGTTCTCATTTGCTGCCCAAATGAGTGAGAGCAGGGACATGTGTGTCTTGTTCACCACAATATCTCCCTCTAGTTGCTAGAACAACCCTTGGTATGCCTTCAGTGCTCAATAAGCGGTTTTGAATTATACAGTGAATGAACAGATAGAAATGCACAATGTAAGTCAGTGAGATAGCCCTGGGGCTGCCCACGGAGAAGAGGTTTCTGTGAGGGTTTCAGACAAGCATCATTGGAAAGGTAAGACCACATTGGGCTAGAGAGGACCAGTAACACTGTGAAATTGAGAATTACATTGCAGCCAGGAATAGCAAGTATGTCTGGTGGTATGGGTAAGCTCTGAGCAGTTGCCAACACTAGCAAGCGAGGTAACTGGCAAGTCATGTGAGGTCCCATTTGAACTCATGGGTGAAAGGACTACTTGAGGTTAACGATGCTTGAAGTCACTTCCTTTGCCCCAAGATTTTGCCAACTTTGTTATAGGTAAAGGAGAGACATGGGAGATTTTTTGAGTAAGGTGTTTGGAGATGAAAGCAATGTCACATGGAGATTATCGCTGGAAGGGGAGGCTGAAATAGGGAGAGACCTGGAGGAAAAGCTGTGGGGAGGCCTGGGCATTAGTCCAATCAGGAAAAGCTTAAGGCCAGGAAATGGTGCTTGGCCCAAGCTGGGGCTACAGAAGTAAGAAAAACACACCATGAAGGTCTTTGTGAAACTTTCACTTTCTCCTTCTAAAGAAATGAGTTTATTTTACAGATGTGAAGAATAAGAATATTGATTCTGAGGCAGTTTGTCCAAATCAGTATAATAGCCCTGAACCAAGAAATGGCATTTCAGTTAAAAATGTTACTGAGTATCAGTCAAAATGTTAGGTGCTGGGGCCATGAATGTAGTAGGCTGGGTGCATGATACAGGATACAACATCCAGAGAGAAGAAAGACAGGGACACAAATAACTCATAAATGCAATTTTATAACAATGCCAATTTCTTATTGAGGATGGTTTTAGTCAACAGCAACTGAAATAGAACAAAGACTAGTTTAAGCAAGGAAAAAAAATTGTTGACCTAATATTAATCTAAGATCCCAGGACGGAGGTGACCTTGAAGACTCCAAGGAATTGAAAAATCTACTTTTTTCATATCTCTTTCCCCCTGCCATATATACGTACATGTATACTATAAAAACATATATTTGATTGATAGATGCATAGATGATAGACATATGATAAATAGATGGTAGATAGATGGTGGATTGATGGTCAGCAGATACATAGGTGATAGATGAATTGATGATTGATAGATAGCTAGATAAATAGATGATAGATACATGGACTGATGATTGATAGATGTATAGATGATAGATCAATAGATGATGGGGTTGACAAATACTTAGACAGATATGATAGTGTATGTCATGTAACTACATGAACACACAAATAGTAATAAATAAGATAAATATTTACTTATCTCTAACATGATAGGTCAGAACACATGACTTCCTCCTCATGGTTTTGTGTGGCTGCATGTTCTCCAGCTGTTATACCTGCATTCCAGCCATTAGGAAAGGAAGAGAGAAAAGCCTACATTTCTTCTTCCTTAAGAAATTAAGGAGACTTTTGTTGGCCTAATACAGTTCTACTCACTTTCTATGGGCTCAAACTTCATCACATAGTCACATATAGCTGCAAGGGAGCCAGGGAAAACCAATCTCACACAGTAGTGGTGGGAGACTTATCAAGGGGCTCCCAGTGTTTCTGTCATTCTCTTAAATCTCTTCTTATCTCTGTGTTTCAGACTAGATTGTCTTTCTGCAAAAAAAACTTCCTTTAGGAGATAACAGAGGGAAATCCAGCTTTTATAGCTCTGAACTTACACAATCTGATACCCTCCCACCCTTTCACCATGTTTGCTTATTAAATCCCAAGGATCGGATGACCAGCCTGGCTTATACCACATCTGTCCCTGGGACAAACTCTGTTTCTGAGAAAGGTAGCTTTCTTAAAGGAGATTATGTATTCTGTCAAAAGATGAATCAGATTAGGTATGACTCAGGTCTGAGTGGGCAAAGTCAGAAACCAAGGAAGGATGATAAAGTCAAAGATTGAGATGTTGGGTTTAATGGGATGAGATATGGACAGGGACTTCATATCTTTCTATGTGTGAATTTATGAAAGATCTCAGACACTTAGGTGCGTATCTCTATAGCTGATGGGGAACCACCAACATAGCTGCAAGGGAGCCCAGGAAAACCAATGTCATGTTAACATGTTAGACTTATTACTTTGGAGCTTATGTATAGAATAGATGAAAAATTATGGGAGTGGACGTGGGAGACTGAAGGCTCTGGCGAGGGGAGGATGTTGATAACAATGTCTTTGCACCTGGACCATGGAAGTGAGAAGAATGAAGGAAATTGAGGTCACCACAGAAACAAACTGATGTGTTCCTGTGATGTCAGAGAAAGAAGAGTCAAAGATGACTTCAGAGCTCTATTTTGGAGGGTTAGATGGATAACAAATTCCTAATCAAAGAATATGATTTATGTCCAGGGAAGAAAAACAGGTGAAGTTGAGCTCACCCTTTGTTTTATTTACTCTTCTTCTGAAAGTGGTTCTTCTAAAAAAAAAAAAAAAGGAGAACCAATCAGCTTTAGCCCTCACTTGTTCTTCTCCTCTCCCCAAATAGGTCTTCCAAATGTTGGGCTGCATCAGGGATCAAACATTAGCTTTCTTCTCTCCCTAAGGGATCTTATCACCTCTGAGTATTGAAACATGCCTTCAAGATCCTAAATGCATGTCTCAGTCATATTCAGATTTAGGAATATGACTGTATCCTCAACATCTCAGCTCAGATTAATGATGAGGGTTTTAAGATTAACCTGTCAAAGCCATGTAGACGATCTCAGTGCTTTCATCATTATCCATGAGGTATTTTGGCAGAACATTTTGAAGAGTTTGGAGTTCTCTTTCTGGTATTTGATCTCTGTACAATTCAACAATTCTATAAGTCTTTACAATGCCTCCAAACTTATGTCAAATCTGATAACTTCTTTCTTCCTGGTGCATGACATTTGTCACCTGGACCAGAGCCACAGGCTCATGACTCTAGGCTTTTGCCATAGTTTCCTCTTTCTGGGATTATTCTTCAGAAAAATCAGAGAAATCTTTTTCAAAACAGAGATAATTATTATTGTCTCTATAACCCTTGTTCCCTGCTATGAACTAAATAACATAGTTGCCCAAACTTTGTATGTTGAAGCCATAATTCCTAATGTTTCTGTCCTCTAAAAATGTACTTTTTGAAGCCCTAGTCCTCAATGGGATGGTGTGAGAAGGTGGGACATTTGGGATGTGATTAATGTTAGATGATGTCATGAGGATGGAGCCCCCATGATCGGATTAGTGTAATTAAAAGAAGATAAACAGGCACCTGACCTCTCTCTCTACCATGTCAGGACACCATGAGAAGGCATCATCTATGAACCAAGAAGGGGACCTTCACCAGACAACAAACCTATTGGTTCCTTGATTTTGGACTCCTACGTCTCCAGAACTGTGAGCAATAAACATCTTGTTATTTAAGCTGCCCAGTCCATGGTATTTTGTTGTGGACCTTCATGTTCAGTAAGACAGCCTTCACCACACTGAGAACCCTCCAATGATCTCACAATGAAATTAGAATAAAATCTGGGTACCTTGCTGTGGCTTCTGAGTCCCTTTGCCCAGGACACTTGCTCCAACTGTTCCCTGTTGCCTGCTTACTCCTCTGCAGGATGGACTGTTGCCATACCTGCCTCTGGGGTCCTGCTGAGGTCATTCCTGCTGCAGGCCACCTGCATGGGTGTCCGTGTGGCTGCCACAACAAATGATCACATACTTAGTACCTTGAAGCAACACAAATCCACTCTCTTATAGTTTTATAGGTTAGAGTCCAGCATGAGTCTCACTGGGCTAAATCCAAGTTGTCACAACTGTTCTCCTGATGCAAGCTCTGGGGCGGTATCAGTTTCCTTGCCTTGTCCTGATCCTAGGGGCCACCTGCATTTCTTGGCCCTTGGCAACTTACTCCATTTTCAAGGCTGATGGTGTAACATCCTTCAATCTCTCTCTGACTCTGACCTCTGCTTCCTGGTGTAACACGCTTTCATCTCTCCCTGACCTTGCTTCCTAGTATAACATCCTTCTATTTTTCCCTGACTCTGACCTCTGCTTCCATCCCAACATCTGCTCCCCGACTCTCACCTTCCTGCTCCCTTCTGTTGAGGACCCCATGATGACACTGGATCCACCTGGATAATCCAGGATCCTCTCCCCCTCTCAGCGTTCTTAACCTAATCACATCTTCAAAAGCTCTTTTGCCCTGAAAGGTTTAAAAAGAGTTCCTAGGATTAGGACATGAACATTGTGAAGGACCATTATACTGTCTACCACATGGGATTAGTATGTGAGCATCTTTGGGGCCATTATTGTGTCTACCATGCGGGATTAAGATTTGGACATCTTTTTGGGGCATTATTCTGTCTACCACATGGGATTAGGACGTGGACATCTTTGGGGACATTATTCTGTCTGCCACATGGGATTAAAATGTGGACATCTTTGGGGACATTTTTCTGTCTACCACATGGGATTAGAACATGGATATCTCTGGGAATATTATTCTGTCTCCCATATGGGATTAGGATGTGGACATCTCTGGGGACATTATTCTGTCTCCCACATAGGATTAGGACATGGATGTCTCTGGGAACATTATTCTGTCTGCCATATGGGGTTAGGACATGGACATCTTTGGGGACATTATTCTGTCTCCCACATGGGATTAGGATGTGGACATCTCTGGGGACGTTATTTTGTCTACCTCATGGGATTAGAATGTGGACATCTCTGGGGACATTATTCTGTCTCCCATATGGGATTAGGACATGGACATCTCTGGGGACATTATTCTGTCTATTATATGGAATGAGGACGTGGACATCTGTGGGGACATTATCTGTCTACCACATGGAATTAGGATGTGGACATCTTGGGGACATTTTTCTGTCAACTACGTGGGATTAGGACTTGGGGACATTGTTCTGTGTACCATGTGGGGTCAGGACATTAACATCTCTGGTGCTATTTATCTGTCCTTTTCACTCCTTGTACCTGGATGTCTTCTGCTGAGCCACCCCAGGGCTCCTTCTTCCTAGTTTTTTACATCTTCTCTTCTATCACCCCCAGGTGACACCCCGACTATGCTGACATTATTCTGGGCCACAATTTAGCATTTTTCTGGTCCTTCTAAACATGATGGAAGCTTTAGTTTGCAGCGTCTTTATCATTCTTTTTCATTCTTACCATTCTTTCATACTTATTGTAATAAAGTTATAAAGCAAGTTCTCACACATTAGATTTTTCATATACTGTTACATTTACTTAGGAGGTATTTTTTTCACTTAAGCCTTCTTTTCATGAAGTTCAAAATTGCTACATTGCATCAGAAATTCCCATTTTGCACTTGAGCAATAAATTTGTAAAATAATAGAATGCCGGGTAGATGTGGAAATTTCCCTTCCAACCAAGATTTTGTAGACTCTTAAAAAAATTGATTTGGTTTTAATTATATTCCCTTAAGCTCTTTAGATAGACGATGGGGAAGAAATCATTTACAATTCTTTTAACAAAACCCCAGGGAATAATAATGGATCCCTGAAAAATAGCCTAGGAAAATATTTCACGCTGCTCTTTAAGGGAGGAGAATAGGAAAATACGTTCTGTGCGTACGGCAGACAGGGATGCCTGGCCTTATGTGTAGAAACCCAAGGAGTTGTGTGTGTGTGTGTGTGTGTGTGTTTCTTCCACCCTGAATGAATAAAATGTTTGGAAACCACAATCACCACCCTTCCCATGATTATAGGTTTTGAATGCATTTTAATCACGGGGTGTTTGTTCTAAGCAAATCTAATCTTCATGTGAGTTTTTGCTTTCCTGATGCAACAATAAAATCATTTTATTACACAATGTTCTGTTCAGGAATAGGACAAGATTTAGGAGTGGTAAGGCACCCTCAAATTCTCTTGTCACCCATGCCTGGTCAGTACTAGAGGTATTCTGGTGATATTTTTTTCTCATTAAGAGGATGCTTGTGAATCACAAGGGAGCTTGATCAGGAAAGAGGTCAGGTGCACAGATACAAGAAGGGCAGAACTGGAAAGCTTCACACACACTCAAAGGATTACCATAGGCTCCCAGAGAGGAAACCTGCTTATCTCTCAGCCAGCCTCTCTTTAAACGGATTATTTCTTGCTTCCTCAGGGTCCCCAGGGGGTCTTGTCTCCCCTTCTACTTAAAGAAAACAATATGAGAAAATTGCCCTACAGGTGGTTCCAAGCATCCTTGGGGTGAAGAAATGACATTCCTCCTGACTTGGGCTAGACGAGGACAGAAAAACAGTCACACCACTGACAGATCCGCTCTCTCCAACACAGCAGAGATCCTGGTGAGCATCCAACACAGCAGAGCTCCTGGTGAGCGAGGTGTCCACACGTCTGCAGGCGCAGCAGTGGTGAGGACTTCGCCCCGTGTCCTAGAGAGTCAGGAGGAGCCCCCAGGCCCGGCCAGGTTCCTCTCAGCGGCTGGGCCCGTCAACACCACATTCTGCATTTCCCCAAGAATGACAATGCCCAATTACAATTTCAAATCGAATGCTTTGCTGATGGCTGAACCTGGAAATGTGAAAACACTTTAATTCTTAGATAATGTAATGGTTTACATCTGGGGCTCTTCTTGAGGCCAATTGCGGGCTCACGTTTCTCTGCCAAGAATTGTTTGCGGTATGTGTCTTGTTTAATAACGATTTAAATGCTGAGGATAAACGTTTTTCTTTTGGAGGTCCATGTGTTCATCGGCCGGCGTCTGGGAGGACTGACCCGGGAGTCAACCGAATTTGCTGTCTCCAAAAGTAGTTGACAAATACGCACACCAGAAAATCCTCAAGTGTTTTCCCTTTTCTTTTAATATTTAAGGTACCTTGGAAAGGAGAAAAGAAGGGAGGGAGGAAGGGGAAAGGGAGAGAAAAGAGGCAGGGAGTAAGGGAAGGAAGGAAGGGAGAGAGAGAAAGAGAAGGAAGGGAAGGGAAGGGAAAGGTGAGAAGGGAAGAGAAGGGTGGGAAGGAGAAGGGAAGGGTGGGAAAGGGAAGGGA